>RCUC01120946.1:0-23699 GCA_003697995.1 Taxidea taxus jeffersonii
TCACACACCTGCGTCATCCACCGCTTCCTCTCCTCATGTGGCTTTTATCATCTCCCAGCATCTCAGGAAGAAGGGTGAGTTCAGTTTGATATTTTGAGAAAGGTATCACACTCACAGACCAGTTATTACAGCATGTTGTTATAATTGTTCTATTTTATTATTGGTTATTAATCTGTTACTATGCCTGATTTAGAAATTAAACCTTATCAGGGGTGTGTGTGTATAGGAAAAACCATAGTATATATAATGTTCGGTACTATCCACAGTTTCTGGCGATCACTAGGGGTCTGGGAACGTATTTCCCAGGGATAAAGAGGAATGACTGTAATACCAGTCATCACGTCCTGTGTCTTCCTCTCAACTCTGCTACTTCATGTCTCAGGTCAAAAGGGAAGTATTTTTCCTTTCTCTTGGTCTCCAGTTCTGATTTCCAGCTACACTTTGTGTGTGACCCTCAACCATACTGGTATGCTAATGGAAGCTAAAGAAACTTAGAAAAGGAATATCCTTCTCACCAAAGCCTTGGTTTCAAAATTATTGCCTCAGTTACATCTCAAGAAATACAGCTTTGTGACTAAAGCTGATCAACCCTGTCTTTGTTCTAGGCAAAATTGCCCCTTATTTTGTGGGACGATGGACCTCGAGACCCATCTGTAGACATAGGAAGCTGAAAGGGAGCGTGATGTTAAAGGGGAAATTAAAGGGCATTGATTTAATACCTTCAAGATATTACCAACAGATATGTGCCTAAAAACCTTCCTTAGGGTTATATACACTATAAGCAAATTCTTTTTTTTTTTTTCAAAGATTTTATTTATTTATTTGTCAGAGAGAGAGCGGGAGCGAGCACAGGCAGACAGAGGCAGAGGGAGAAGCAGGCTTCCGGCCAAGCAGGGAGCCTGATGTGGGACTCGATCCCAGGACGCTGGGATCACGACCCGAGCCGAAGGCAGCCGCTTAACCAACTGGGCCACCCAGGTGTCCCACTATAAGCAAAATCCCCTCTCCTAGAGGTTCTTCCTTTGAGCCTAGGGAATTGGTCCTGTATTTGGTCACAGATTTGCCTTCAATAATTTTATTATAGCCCTGTTTAATTTTTGGAGCCAGAGTGGAAGAGACTCAAGCTTGTCAACATTTTGCATCTTGAGAAAAAAGATAATTGTAACAAGTTCTTTTATTTAGAACCGAGCTGAGTTGGGTGTCTACTTTAATGAGTCATACACAAATGAGAAATTTAATACTACATAAGCAAATATTTTCATTACCTAAAGAAGACATTTTTCTTACAGGAGTTCAGCTTACAGATTTAGAGAGTAATAAAAGGACTACTAGTATTATTTACACCAGTAACACAGATATTCTAGCTTTAAGAGGTGGCATTCATAATTATTATGAGCTGACTCCTGTATCTGCTTTAATGAATGCTTGTATGAATTATATGTATCTATGTGCAGTTGGTTATCAACCAACATATCTTATTGCTGGTTCTTTTAATGTAAGTCAGAAAATCATCCACAGGCTCATACAAATTAACAAGTGAAGCAATAAGACTAATAGATTAGCATAGAAGAAACATGATCAGACATTTCATAAAAGAAAAAGCAACTAATAAATATAGAGGGAAATAGCTTTTTTCCAAGTGAAGAAGAGCAAACATCTTTTTGAGATCCTATGATAGTCATACACTTGGACCAAGTAATCCCAATCTCAGGAATTTACCTTTATGAAATTATCCAGTATAAAGGAGAAATGTGGTTACTACCATCATCATTTGGAACTGGTAATCTTTTCTTCTGTAAAGGTCCAGATAACAAATATTTTAGGATGTGTGGGCCATTTGGTTCCTATTGCAATTACTCACCTCTGCAACTACTTAACTTATATTGAGAAACCAGCTATTGGTGCTATGTAAATGAGTACGTGTGACTGTGTTCCAATGAAACTTTATTTACAAAACTACATAGTGGCTAGGATTTGGCGTTTGGCCTAAACCCAGCTTCACAGTGTTGTTTATTAATGGCAAATGGTGGAAAAATCTAAACAAAAGTCTCAACAATTGGAACATTGTATCATAAAATAAGATAATGAACTCAGTGGTATATTGTGCAGCCGTTGGGATAACAACTATAAAAATTATGGGAGCATGGGAAATGTTAGGTAAAAACCAGGACCAAAAATTATATACAGAGCAATAGTGTAAACATATATAATTCTGTCTATAGAAAGAGGCCGGAAAGGAATACATAAAAATTGCAAATAATTGTTTGCCTCAATGGGTGAGATTTTAAGCTTATTTTCATCACTGGTATTAAAAATTTACTTGAGAGGTAACACAAACTTTAAACCCTCATAGCTTTCTAGCACTGCTGTCATCACACAGCATCTGCCCTTTGGTTAGAAAAAGTGCTAGGCAAACAAAGCAGGGGTTTTAGGTACCGAGGAAATTCTGGGGTGATCATGTGTAGTTTCACAACATAGAGACATTCCTAATGTTGGTCCATCCTATCACACACTGGCTACATTGGCCACACAGAATCAGATGAAAAAATCTGCATGATTTAAATAAATTGTATGCACTACTGTAAGGCCAGCTCAAAGGGACTATCAGGCTCTTGGTAGATTAATGACATTGTCAGCATAGAGGCCGGTGGTCCATATATTTTAGATCTAATTCTTGTTGCACATGCCAGAGGCCTTTCTTTAACCAAATCTCTCATTTATCAGTGATTGAGCATAGCTTGAAATTGTAGTCATAAAATCTTTATGCTACTATATACTGCCTAATACTACTTGCTATGTTTTTGCTATCTCCTTTGCTCTACTGAACTTATTGTTAAGAGATATTGGGAAATTTTATCCAATTCTTGATCTATTATGATGCATTAAAATCATACATAACCATTCTATACTTTGAGGGTGAAGAGCATGGACCTGGGTCCACAGTGCCTGGATTTAAATTCCAGTTCCTTAACTTACTAGACATATGAACTGAGGCAAATTTATCAACTTCCCCATCACCCCACCCCTGGTTCCTCATCTGTAAAATGGGTATAAAGCAAAAACTACCTCCTAGGCTTTTCTAAAGATTAAATAAATTACCACAATATAAATTGCTTAGCATATAGTTTGGTATACTCACTATGAGGACTCAGTACTGTGAATATACTGTATTATCTGTCATTCTTTTGAGAGACTATATTCCACTGATACTTTGTTTCATTTTTTTTAAGATTTCATTTTTAAGTAATCTCTACACCCAATCTGGGGCTCGAATTTACAACCCCGAGATCAAGAGTTGCACGCTCTACCAACTGAGCCAGTTGGGCACCCTTGATACTTTATTTCCAATCATATTCCAATTATAGGATTTTATTTCCCGACTCTATTTACATTACCTTTTCCTCAGGCAGCACATAAAAATTATGCCAACATCCTAAACAGGCAGTGGTTCAATATCACGTCTCAGAATCTATAGCATTGTAAGAAGCGCAATGAAAAAAAATCAGATTTACTGTGGTAATAATCTTAATTTCACCGTTCCTCCACAAGCACTCTACCATCTCAAAGCAATGGTGATAATCAGCCGCCAGTAGGTGTCTAAGAAACTCTGCTTATGAGGTGGGCTCTCAGTGGGAGCTGTGGGAGAACACAGGTCCTGTGTAGGTCATTTCTAGGAAGCTTGTGGGAAATTTGTCTTGGGATCTGTGCTGTCAGACAAAAACAAGGATCTGACAAAGCAGTGCAGTGAATGTTGTGTTTTCTATTATAAGTCACAATCAGCATTCATATGATTTGCAATAGGGTGCTGTCAGCACCCTACTTTTACTATCCAGTGTCACAAATTGAGCAAGTTGTTAAGGTATCAATCATATTCTGAAGACAATTTAGAAAGAGATCTGAAAAGTAAATAATATACATAACTGAGTAATAGCATGCTTTATTTGATGCCATTTGTCATAGAAAATATATTTATATTTTTCCTGCTGGTCCTAACGTCACCATTTTTACACTCGCTGACACTCCCTTCAAGTGTAGCCCAGAGATGCATCTCAGCCGTGCCTATCAATCTTCCACAGATTTTCCTCCTTACCTGATAAATTTAGCAAGTCCTTACAATCCTCTTAACAGAGCTGATGACTGGATGTTTGTTTAGAAATAGTTATAATCTTTTTTTTTAAGATTTTATTTATTTATTTGACAGAGAGATCACAAGTAGGCAGAGAGGCAGGCAGAGAGAGAGGGGGAAGCAGGCTCCCTGCTGAGCAGAGAGCATGATGCAGGGCTCCATCCCAGGACCCTAAGACCATGACCTGAGCCGGAGGCAGAGACTTAACCCACTGAGCCACCCAGGCGCCCCTAGAAATAGTTATAATCTTAACCAGAAAGTCAATATAAAGAAATATTATAGAAAATACCTCCCAATACAGTCCAAGATGCAGCCATAATAAAGAGGTTGTAGGACATTTGTTAACCATAACAGTTTATGGATTACATGACAATGTATGCAATGTATGTTTTCATACACAGGGCATTTGCTAAGGAGACATATTTAAGATGCAAGTTCCTGAGTCCCACCCCCACAAATTCTGATTCAGCAAATCTGGGATGGGGCATTCCTCCCAGGCACCCCATGTCTTTTATAAAGTGAATCTCAGAACATATGTTGATGAAGATTGGGCTAGACATCTACAGTGTTTCCACAAACCTACCATTACAGAGTGCTTAGCATATAAATTGATACAGTTGTTCATATATGTTTATTGACAAACAATTGATACTGAATTAGGTTCCAGATGCAGCTTTCCTGCTTAGTATAAGACTGGGCCAAAGCCCATGGGTTCTCTCTCACACCCTATCATCCATTACCCAAGATGGCAACCTGAATTTCCCTGCAATGGTGTTAGTATAGGATTGATCCTGGCTTCAGCTCCAGGACTGGAAGTTTGTTGCCTTAAACCACTCAGCATATCCAGTCCCATTAATCACAGAGATTAATTCAAAACAAAGACTAGCATGTGATTCAAGATGAGCCAGTCAGGGCCAGGAAAACTCACTTGGGGGATTTTGTTTGAATTATCAGGAAAGCAGACTCTTTTTTCCTAGTGGAAGTGTGAGGAAGCATGTGCCGAGGAGCTGTTAGCCCCCTTTCGTTGTCTGTGCCAAGAAACAGGACAAAAGAACTAGAGAGAGAAAGCTGAGCCTAGTCAGAGCCCGAGCTCTGGACAAAGTTTCTTCAGTCATCTAGAACATTCAGTGCTGTGAGCCCCAGAATTTCCATTTTCACTAAAGGCAGCTTGAGTCAGTTTTGTGTTACACACAACACAAAGCATCCTCCCATCCAAGTACTAACCAGGCCCGACCCTGCTTAGCTTCCGAGATCAGACGGGATCAGGCGTGTTCAGGGTGGTATGGCCGTAGACAACACAAAGCATCCTGACGGAGGCACCCGTGAATAGAGAATATTTTCTGAGATGAACTATAAGATGCCTTCCTTTCAAAAGAAAATCAGCAATCTTTAAAATTTTTTAAGTTAAAAAAGATTAACACAGTAATATCTGGACAATGCTCGGCATACAAATTGAACAGAAATCTTATCTTCTGTTAACTCATAAACTAATTGGGAAATTTTCTATCAGCTACTCTTTGGCAAATATTCTGGAAATAACTCTCAATTAGCCCAAGAGCCAAAAGACATGAAATGGCACCGGATTTACTATGCTAAAAGGGCAACCCAATTACTGAACTGCTCTATCAGTCTCAACCAAAGGAAGAGTTTGTAGGGTAACATCATGACTTGGGCAAAATAAGAAGAGAAGGAGCTTTAGCAGAGATTAGTCAACTGAACTGGGTATGACAGTTTATCTAAAGGTGTTAAGGATGGTCTTTTAATGGAAGGAAGTGAACTGTCAGACAATATATCAAAGACTTCTTCCAGAAAACATAAAATTATTTTTTTTCCAATCCCAAAATATATTTGTCATTTCAGTTCAATTCAAGCAAATTCCTCATCTTCTAAGCTTTGTAACATTTAAAACTTATTTTACTATATTCTGTCCTCAGATTATGTTCCATGTAATAGAGGTTTAATATAACATACTGAGAAATAATTAAATACATTAAAAATTACATTGGTGTCGCCATATTGCTTTCCTAATTAACATGTTATTACGAGTTCTGTGATATATCCCGGCCATCTCTTTTGAATTAATTGGGATTACAAGCAGTCAGCCTTAGAATCATTACAAAAGAATTTGTCCAGCAATATCAAGAGACAGAGCGAGTCATGCCAGAGCTTATAAAACTTACATTTTTTACCTCTGTAAATCATAATTTCAGTGTTTGCAACATTTTGAGTGCAGACACCACAGGCAGTAATAACTGGCTTAAATGCCTTCACAGTACAGCTGTTTGCAACAATACCTCCATTCATAACTCTCAAAAAATAAAATGACAGCTACAAGTGCCTTGAAAGAATATATGTTCCTCTTCGCATTGTCCCTCAGGTTAACTCCCAGGGTGCCTGCAGCCCTACCCAACAGTAACTGTAAATAAAAGCATTACACCCAAAGTTATTGCGCAGGCCATGGGTAACTGCAAACATCCTCATGTTTTCTTGATGAGGAATTTAGGTTTGAACTGCACTGTGAAATCACTTTTTGTGTTCTGGTGAATTTGTTCAGATTAGAATAAAAGCTTCAGAATATCTTAATGTGGGTGTTGGTCAGACTGTGGGAAGAAAAGAAAGAGAAAGAGAGTGATAGAAAGATATCAGCAGGATTGCAGTCCAGCCTTGACAGAAGTTCTGCAATAGGGGCTCCATTAGTTAAGACTCTCTTGGGTTAGACATGTCAGAAACCCAACTCAAACTGTAGTGTCTGTGTGTGCGGGAAATCAGAGAAGTAGATGTATCTTTAATTATGGGTGGATCCACAGGTAAACAGTGTGCTTGGAGTTCTGCCTCTCCCCTTCTCCACCTTCCAGTATGCTTATCTCCAGTTGTTCAGCACAGGCCGGCTTTTTCTGTGTGTGTCAGACATGATGGCGTTCATCAGCCCCACAAGCACATTTGCCCTGCTTAGCAATCACAGTGGAATTATATGTTCCCCGCCCATTAAAACCCTGTATCAATCTCAGAAAAGACACTAATTTATCTTTCTTGAGTCACATGCACATTCCTGAATTAATCCTGGGCGCTCCAATAGCTAGCCCTGATCACATGCTTACCCACTAGGTGGGGTTGATTGACATCACCACCTGGACCACTAAGAATGGGGAAGGCGTAGAGGGAGGAGGATGGGGAATGATGCCAAGCAGATAAAAACTACCATTTCCACCAACCACTGCGCCCTTTCTAGTCTCCTGATCAAACTGCAGGCCTTAGAGAAAGGATTTCCACAATGTCAAGAAGATTATCCCAATAAAGAGCATTGATCCTATAGATTCTTTATACATTTTCATTTGTGAAGACTTTCTTTCTTTAATATTTTATTTATTTATTTTAGAGAGAGAGAGAAAGAGGGCCTGAGGGGGTAGGAGAGGGACAAGCAGACTCCATGCTGAGTGCCAAGCCTGATGTGGGTCTTGGTCCCAGGACCCTGAGATCCTGACCTGATCTTAACCAACTGAGCTACTCAGGTGCCCCCAATTGTGGAGACTTTTAAACCAATCAGCACAGAAAGAGCATTTACACCTAAACCAATGTGTAAATGGTAATTTGTATATCATATTTCCCATGTGGGTGAGGGCCTTTTGACCTTTTCTGAAAAATCCTAAAATCATGTGAATAATATGAAGTCATGAATTTGGAGAAGACTTAAATAGAAAATAAATCAGGTAAATCTTGATGCCTTATACCCAAATCTTGAGGCAAGGGAGGCAGTGGGGGGAGAAATGTGGGATATAATCTACCACCCAATGAAATTTCATCACTTGCATGAATAAGTGAATGAGGAATTCCTCATCATTTTACTTCATAAATTTAAAATAGTATTTCCATTTAATTTTGAAATTTACAGAACATGCTTTTGAATATAAGTATAATCACTCCTGCTTCCCTTTCTTAAAATAACATAAATACTTAGGTTCAAAACTAAAAGCCATTCCTACCTTTACAGTGCGTGATTACTCTCCTATCATAGTCTAAAGCATCTTTGGGTAAACAGTTACATCTTTGTGTGCTTTCCAAGTTCATGTGAAAATGGTCAGTGGGAAACCAATGTGGTAATATTATAGGGACTGATTCAGTTCCAGCTGAGTGGAGATGAAAAAGGAAATGGCTATTCTTCAAGCTCTTTCTCTAAATTTTGCCAAAATTGTGGACGTAGAATTTACTCATGAGCTTAAACATTCACATTGACCTCTGGTGCTTAGGAATAGAGCTCTTCAAGCTGGCAAGACAGGATTTCTTATTTTTGAGGATGGGGGAGAAAAAGAAATCCTTGAATCTAAGAACAGTAATTTCCTGCTTATGAGGTAAAGGCAGGAATCCATATATTCTACCTGCTGTGTCACCTTTATGCCATTGTGGAGAACCTGTCTAAGACAGGAAAAAGTGGTTAGAAACCAGAAAAACAACCATAGAAACCATGAAAAATAAAAGACTTGACTTATAAATTTCAAGTTGTTATTATTGTCCATGCTATAAGAGAGAGAGAGAACAATAATAGCTGGGTTAAAAATTAAGACAAAGAGTATAATTTAGTAAGTTTACTGAACCCAACAGTTTCAGAAATAGGTAAGAACTTTTGCTAAACTCACAATGTGGCCAGAATCACCATCTGTTATGAAACGCTTTTCTTCAGCAGTGATCCTATCCAGTAAGGAATGGTTTATTTCACAGATTTTCAAATTCACTTCATGGAATCCTTACAGTATTTTTACTATTTCTGAGATATGACAAGAAGATTAGTTCTGCTTTCACTGTACAAGATAAGGGGACTCACACAATTGCTTTCAACCCTTTGTTTCTCTCCTAAAATCCAGCTAAAATTGCAAGGCAATCATTTCTTCTTTGACTGAAGTTTATTCCCACGCCATAAATCCCTTCCTGATAATTGCTATTACCAATTCACTGAACTTTTCTTACTTTATAATATAAAGTTTTTCCTTCCCAACTCTCCCAGCTATATAAGATTGAAATAACTATGTTTTTAGGGTTGTTCTCAGAGTAAAACCCACCTGGCTTTGCCTTGCAAATAGATTTCTCTATTAAAATTGCCACATATTTTCATTGAAATTGAAGTAGAAATTTAGGATTCATTTGCCATGTAATCCTTTCACTAATGTAGAAAACAAGTCTAACCAAATATCATTCATAACTGTCCAAATTTCAATATGACTAATAATTAACTTCTTTAATCTTAGAGGTCCCATCTAACCAAGTAAGTATTCTTTCACTTTATATGCTTTAATTACCAGCAAACTGTGCTCAAATATAACTAGAACAGGATATAAAACTTACAATAGCTAACAATTACAGAAGGTATTCTTTAATTGCAAAACATTTTGATCCTTGATTTCAGCTTATCTAGAGACATGTCTTTAAATGCTTGGCCCATGCCATAAAAAAGGCTATAAAAGATGCCATGATCAGTTTTACTACAGGGTAGCAGACCCATTCCACCCATGTCATTTAGAGGCCAACTCTGTGCTGCTGAAGTAAAAAATTATCTTCTGTGCCTGTCTGTGAGAGATTCCAATCTGTCTGAGCATGCCTAAGAAACTATAAGTATAGGCATAATGATTCAGAAGCCTCTTGAAAAAGCTACATCATTTTGGGACCCACTGTGAGCATAACACTAGGCAAAAAGATTAATTTATCTTCCTGGATCTTCTTCACTGCTACACACCCACCCAGCCTTGGCACTCTAAAGGACATCACTTCCAAAGACTGATGGAACAGCCTCCTGGATCATCCAAGCCATAATAAAGACCATGGTGCCTGTTACAGTGTCTGCTAAGAAAAAATCCTAGTCTGGCCTCGGTGCCAAAAATTGTTGTATCTCTCCAAAGCAACTGAGAACCATTTTTCTCCTGGCCCCCGTGACCATGTAATTGATTAGATTTCCCTCTTCTTGGTGCCTGTTCTACAGCTTAGAGCCAACTTCTGTTTCTGGCACTATGATAGACCAGATATTTTGAAAGACCCTGCCAATGAAAATGACTAAAATGTTGAATTAAGAAAAAAAATACATCTTTAATTGCATTGCTAAGCTGGCACAAATGAACAGAATCCACAGAGGCCAAAATTAAAGTGAAAAAAGAAACCCAGGAATTAAGTAAGAGCCAAAGCCAGATTTCCCTCTGAGGGGTTGAGCTAAATGATGAAAACCTTGAGTTTCCACCATTGACATGAGGTGTAGAGGACAGGAGATAAATACATGCCCAGGGTGGGAAAGTCAATAGGAAGCTATTTCCACAGAGTACCATGAGAGCTATGCACTTTCAGTCTTAGGACAAATGGAAGACAAACCCACTTTATAGAAATGGACAGCACAAAAATTTGCCTATCCCAACCCTGCAGCAAAGCAAAATAAATAAATAAAATAAATAAATAAATAAATAAATTGGAAGGAAGGAAGGAAGGAACAAAGAAAGAAAGGGAGAGAGAAAGAAAGAAAGGGAGGGAGGAAAGAAGAAAGAAAGAAGGAAAAGAAGAGGACATGTATAAAATGTATACCACTGAAGTTCAAATTCACCTATCTATATAATTGAGAACTTTTAGCAGAGACATTTTATTTAAAGTGTCCGGTTAGAGAGTATGTGAAGATGACTGAAAAAAGCAAATGCAGACTCTCTTCAGAGGAATATTACTTCAGTCTGGATGTTAATGATATTCCACAATTAAAAAGAATATGGGCTTCTTATAAAAAGAGTCACAAACATCCAAGGAAACAATAAAATATAGAGTCAACCAAAAAGGAAGACAGAAGAAAATAACCAACAAAGATTTCAAATACTGGAATTTTTAGATACAGAATATAGCATAATTATGTTTGTAATCATAAAGTAATGAAGAACTTGAAAATAGCCAGGAACATGAAACTATAGAGGGGGAGGAAAAAGCATTTTTTTCAAAGAATCAAATAGAAGTCTTAGAAATTAAAAACTCAGTGGACAGAGTAAAAAGGATAGATACAACTGAAGAGAAAATTGGTAAACTAGAAGACAGATCCAAAGAAGTTATCCTGAGTTCAGCTAAGGAGTGAAAAAGAAAAATACCAAAAAGAATTTAGGAGACAATAAGAATAAGGCAAGGTCAACCATATTTTCAATCATAGCTAAAAACAGTTGAAGAGGCAATATTAAAGAGATAATGACAGAGAACCTCCTAAGAGGTGGGTCTCCCCAAGCAGAATGCCGTATGGCATCTTAACACATGGATGCTTCAGATAGCCCCAGGATAATGAAGGCCACACTCATTAAAATTTCCCTGTCATTTAAAAAGGGGTAGTTCCTTATTCAGACTGGACTGATCTCCAACAATGTCCCGAACCCCAGCAGGGCAGCAGGTATGGATGCCATGGGACAGAAGAGGTTAAGTCTCGTGACTTCAGAGGTCACCGCGATGCCAAGTAGCAGATCCAGAAAAATCCTGGGTAAGTCTGCCAAGACCTCACAAAGAACACGAGGATGCTGAATGCCTACAATTTGACTGCTAAGGGCTTAGAACTCAAATTATAGATCTAGTAATCCAAAATCCCTTGATTATACCTTCCAAGGGGTCAGCAAAGTAGAAAGTGAAGAAATGCCAACCATCCTCTCTCTCACTCCTTGGACTTTTCTTAATTTTGCCCTGGGCCTAAAACTCTCCTAAGAGTTTTCCCTCATAACTACTCCTTTCCAAATGCCCCCTTCTGTCAGGCCCTACAGCACTGCCTGCCCACCACAGCACTCAGTCGACACAGAATTTTAATCTTCTCATGATCTGTGTAAATGTTTGTCCCCTACACTCTGAACTTCACACTGTTCCTGCAAAATACAGACTTTATATTATTAGTCTCTCTACTTTTAGAGTTTGTTAGGATCTAGCTCAATGGCTTGTGTATGAGTCAGTATGTTCAACAAATGTTTTTGAATGATATTTATACTATATACCATATAGCATATATATTCCCAATTATTACACCCTAACATGTCAAAAAGACTGAACATTTCATAAGTGAAATAGAAAGAGAATTGCATTTAAAGGAATTATATTGAAAGGAAAAGACATAAAAGGCTAGAGAATAACAGAAAAGACCATGGCTAAAAGAAACAAGTCTTAACATTTCACATGCTTCTCTTTCCTCTCTGATTTCCATGCTTTTGCTAGGACTTAATTTTGCTTCCAATATTGTTGAAAAATAATTAGTATTCCTTATTTTCCAGACTACAGACATTTTGTAAAACTTCTTTTCAAATGTTTCTCCTCTGGGCCTCCCAGACCCCCACAGCTGGATGTGTTCTGCTTGTGTGGAATCAAACAGTATTAATGTCTCCCATCAGCTGGTGCTGTCATTCAACCCACATCTTTTTTATTCAAAATTAACACTGCACCAGATTCTTCATTAATTATAGCGGGAGGTTTTGGAAAAGCTGGAGCTCTTGTGG
Organism: Taxidea taxus jeffersonii; assembly: GCA_003697995.1. Taxonomy (NCBI): domain Eukaryota; kingdom Metazoa; phylum Chordata; class Mammalia; order Carnivora; family Mustelidae; genus Taxidea; species Taxidea taxus. The sequence continues at coordinate 12,592 of RCUC01120946.1, forward strand.
TATGTGATGTGGACCCCAAGAACAGATGTAGAAAAATATATATATACATATGAACATAAGTATTATTATTCCTCACAACAGAAAGCCCCAGGTTATGCCCTAAGAAAGGTGATAAAATAATAAAATAGGGGGTGTATTTATTACTCATTTCACTAAGTTTTTTATGTTTTGTATTTTTATTCCAAACCTAGAAAAGTTAACAAAAATATTATGAGGTTCAGTGTACACTTTACACAGACTTATTGTTACATTTACCCCCTTTGCAAAGGTCTCTCTCTTTCTGTCATTATGTATAACAGATATATATAATTTTTACAAATCATATGAGAGCACACTATAGGTATCCGGCCCCTTTTCACTTACACCCTTCAGCATAGGATTTCTAGGACCAGAGATGTTCTCTTATATAATCAGATGTTTTCTGATTATTGAAATCAGAAAATTTAACATCAGTGCCATTGCCTAATCTATAATCCATCTTCAGATGTTGCCAGTTATCTAGCCAATATATCCTTTATAGCTTCTTTGTCCCTTGAGTCCGGGATCTGAGCCAGGCTTAGCCACTGTGTGTAATGCTCATGTCTCTTTAGTATCCTTCAACCGGGAAGAGTCACTTGGCCTTTTTTGTGTTTTACCATGATTTTTAAAGTGTATAGGCCACTTATTTTATATAGTGTTCCCCCTATTAGACTTATCTGATGTTTCTTCATGATTGAATTCAAGATAACATACTCTAGGCAGAAATGCCACAAGAAAAGATCAGATCAGGAGGCATCTGCTAGTCTGGCCCATTACTGACAACATTCACTTTGGAAAGTGTGTATTTGAACCACATCAGTAAGTCAAGAAGTGAGTAATACATGCATAGATTTTTATGAAAGCTTACCAAAAAATGAACCAAATATAAGAAATGTATGATATTCAAAAGAAAGCATATACTCACATTAGCCCCTTTTGACAAATAGGAAAATAAATGCACTGTTAGTAGCAGAAAAAAAGAGAAATGGTTATGGGAAATTCTGGGAGATAGCGACATTTGCATATTAAGGAAAAGCAAGTTGCTAATAGTTTCAGGGAGGATATAAGAAATTGGGGGTCATTTTTCAAAAACTAATTTGAGTTCCCCTAGATTCCTTTTCCAGGACATCACTAGTAATTGTGTTTATAAATAACTGGTTCAGGGGGTACCTGGGTGGCTCCATCAGTTCAGTGGCCAACTCTTGATTTCAGCTCATGTTACCATGTTGGGGTCCTGCAATCGAGCCCCAAGTCAGGCTCTGTGCTCAGCCGGGAGTCTTGAGATTCCTTTCTCCCTCTGCCCCTCCCCCAACTCACACGCATGCATGGGCGCGTATTCTCTCTCTCTCTCTCTCAAATAAATGACTGAATCTTTAAAAATAAATAACTGGTTCAGGATAATGGAAAATTTGGTCTCTCTTTGGGGGAGAAAAGGTGATTTTAAGTTCCTTTTGACTCAAAAGTTTTTTATTTTAAAAAGTTGTAGGAATATGTCATTACCACACAGCTTTTGGTAGCAAAATTATGTGAGTAAACTTACAAAAATACAATATAAAGACTTATATGTGTATATATATAATAATACATATATACAGGGACGCCTGGGTGGCTCAGTTGGTTAAGCGGCTGCCTTCGGCTCAGGTCATGATCCCAGTGTCCTGGGATTGAGTCCCACATCGGGCTCCTTGCTCGGCAGGGAGCCTGCTTCTCCCTCTGCCTCTGCCTGCCACTCTGTCTGCCTGTGCTCGCTCCTGCGCTCTCTCTCTGTCTGACAAAATAAATAAATAAAATCTTTAAAAAATATATATATTTAAAAAAACGCAAATCCTTTGGTCCTGCTCCAGATCCTCAGAATCAGAATCTTGTTTAAAAAAAAAAGAAAAAAAATAATAATACATATATGCATACTTTTAATACATATAAAAAAGTGGAATATTTGTTCCTTCCTATTAAGAAAAGTCATAATCCAGGACGCCTGGCTGGCTCAGTTGGTTAAGCAGCTGCCTTCGGCTCAGGTCATGATCCCAGTGTCCTGGGATCGAGTCCCACATCAGGCTCCTTGCTCGGCGGGAGTCTGCTTCTCCCTCTGCCTGCCTCTCTGTCTGCCTGTGCTCGTTCGCTCTCTCTCCCTCTCTCTCTGACAAATAAATAAATAAAATCTTTAAAAAAAAAAAAAAAGAAAGGTCATAATCCACAAAGCATTAACTCAACTAGTGTCACCTTGGTTTCCTACTTTTCCCCATTCATAGAGTTTCCATGTGTAACAGGCAGTATTTTGGTTGAAGAATGATATCAGAAATCTCCTGTGGTAATTTTATTCCATCCTCACAACTGGCTATAGTACAATGCCTTTTAGTAGAAAGTAGAAGGGAATTTCAGTGCATTACAATGTACAAACTATAATTTTAGTCCCAATTTTCAGTAATTGTTCCACTAGAAAAAAATAACTTCTCTGGGAGGTTCAGCCCTGTACTATTTTTATGCAATTCTCTAGGCATGTAAACTTAAAAACCTGTATTGCACAAATAAGTTATTTTCTGTTTGTTTTGTTAACAATTCAGTTCACTAAACACTTGAGTGAAAAATGAAGGATACTTTTTTTCTTTTATTCTTTTTTTTATGATGCTGTGATGGCAAGAAACAGGACATAAAAGTACACATTATCCATTCTTATCATTCTTTGAAAATTAAAGACATTAATTTTAATGAGGCTAACTCATGTGCAAGGCACCATTTTAAACTGTGATATGGAGTTTTGGGAAGAGAATGTCCTGTCACTTGAGCTATTTAATATCACTTAAGGATTGTGAAATACAGCAAATATAAGTAATTTTGGGGTACTGTTGCTATACAATATTGTAATAACCCACCAATGACTCTGTAAGAAAAGTCAGCTGAAGATGTGTAGAAACAGCACCGTGGAGGAACAGGATGAGGGAATGGTGGACTGAACACTGTGTGTGTCCCCATTTGAGAATCTTCCTGAACCTTGCTTTAATCCCCAGGGAAAGGGATTAAAAGAAGAAGGATAGTTCTTTTTTAGACATCATTAAACAGTCTTCTTGCCCTTTGTAACTTCTGCCATGGCATCTAAAACATGAAGTTGTTCAAAGGCAAGAAAAGTTCATAGACCAAAAGAAAAAACATCTACCACATTCCTGTTCTCTTCCAACAGGTCTTCTTGTGTTAACTCCCTCCCTTTTGCCCCTTCACTCTGCTGCCTACACAAGGGTGCCCTTTCCCTGCTGGTTGTCTTTCAACAGCTGAGCCCTTGTAAATGTGCCCTCACAAAAGGCTGACGGAGAAACCATTGCAAGTAGACTTGGCTCCAGGCCTGTCATGACAGCTTCCGGCTCCTGAGAAGATAAGAAAACTTTGTCGCTTCTCCTTCATGTCAAATAACTTCATCAGATGGAAGAAATGAGTGAATTACTCAAAGTCACTTAGTGAATCATTAGCAGAGGAAGGAATAACTGACTTTTGGACCCTGCTTACCCTTCCTGTGTGGCCTTTCATTTCATCCATGAGAGAGCCCTTAGGGAATTCACGGCAAAATCATAAACCAGGGAGCCAGTGATCCCAGTACCAGCCTTTCACAACCTCTGGCTAATTCCAGATGTTTCTGCAAGAGCCCTTAAAAAGAATCCTGTTTATATTTGAGGCCTTATAAGACAGTTGGTCATTTTTACTCTTTTATTTTTATCTCTGTGGAAAAAGTAGGAAGCTGTTTATATGGGGATGGCTGACTGACGCCATGGGTGAAAGGCAGCGAGGCTAAAGAAAGGGGATAACAGGTTAAGGCTTAACAACTGATATAAATATATTTAAAGGAAGAGACTATGCAAAAGCAGTTTTCCTGTTTTGTTTTTGCATTTTAAGAAATGTTATAACCCCTATAGGTGGGAACCAAGAGTTTCTTCAAACAGCTGTTTCTTCTTTTAAAGCAATTCCTCCGGGCATGATCTTTGGCCAGTTTTGCCCAAGTCACAGAGACAAATTTGAGAGAAAATAAAATTCATGCTGCTTGAAGTAAGATGAAATCGGGAAGTCCACAGAGTTTAAGAGTTAAAGCGTACAACATTTGGGGTCAGTTTTATTCTTGCAAAGTGGAAATCTGTTACATAGTATTTATGTTGTGGGAGCCTCCACCTTGGGGTCATGAAAATAACCTTTGCCTTACATGATGATCATGAGCATCCCTGTACAAACAGCAATTCTGTGTCATTTGGAATCAGGGGTGTAACATGTTCAAGACCCAATTTTATAAACCGAAATGAAAGCAGACACAGAAAAGCAGCAAAAGATATCAACTGACTTGAACTCCTGGGCTGACCTCCTTCAGAAGGAAAAAAAGAAGAAAAACTTAGCGGTTGGTTCTGAGTTGGTCGCTTCTTTACAAACCTCAGGGACAGCCTAAATCTCTAGCATATTTTAAACCTAATCTGAATTTTTAAACAAGTTTTGGACATTATCCAGATATGGCAAGCCCCCTAAGCCTAACATTTCCACAGCTGCCTTGGTTTGCTGGCTTGTGAGCCCAAGATTAAAAATGTCTATGGGAAAAAACGCCACCGTGGTGTAGTTGGAAAAAATATAAAAAATAAATAAATAAATGAACAGTCGTTCTTATTTCCTCCTCCCACACTCCTGTGCGATACAGTCAAGAGAAAACTGGGATTTGAAAAGCAGACACTGATTCATCCTCTCACTGTGAATGATGTAACCTCTAAGTCAGATGTTGAGCAAAAGTAAAGCGAGCAAAAGTAAAGCAAGCAAAAGCACGATGGAAAATCCAGCCCTTTGTACAGTTTCTCTTTCTCTTTCAAATCCTTCCTGGCAGGTCCCTTTATAATGAAGAAAATGAAAGACAACCCAATTATCTCCTTTTGAGAGCTGATTAAATATTTTATAGTATAATGAGCCTCTTCAACAGTTTAAAATGAGGTAAATTGTACATCTCAATATGGAAAAATAACCAAGGCATTCTTGAGTGAAAATAAAAGCAGGTTGTAAATTAAAGGGAATACAGTCAGTCCATTTGTGCAAAAAAAAAAAGAAAGAAAGAAAGAAATGAAATGAAATGAAAAAAAAAGATAGACGTATAAAACTCTGGTCAGGGTATCTCAGTAGAGGCACTAATGACACTTAGGGCTGAATAAGTAATTCCTTGCTGAGGAGGCTGTCTCGGGCATTGCAGGATGTTTAGCAGCAACTCTGTACCCCTCTGCAAAATGCCAGTAGCAACATGGCCCCCTCTCCATTATGACAACCAGAAACGTCTGTAGAAATTTCCAAATGTCCCCCTGGAAGGCAAAACTGTCTGCAGTTGAGGACCGCTGCTCTGGGGAACAAGGCTGGAGGGGAGTTTTTAGGTTTCATCTCTCCTCTTCTGAACAGTTTGGTTTATTTTTGTTTGTTTGACTTTACCGTGAACATGTACTATTTTTATAAGTTATGTTTAAAAAAAGAGGGAGGAGGAAGTTTCAAGATTCATCTCAGAACTCACAGAACTTCGGGGGGGGGGGGATGAACTATATAACTTATAAAAATACTCCATAAAGTTGTGTTGCCATTTTGATTGATTTAGTAGCTTCATGTAGTACATTTACTCCAAAGAGCTTAAGGCTCTGTTAAAAAAAAAAAAAGAAAGAAAGAAAGAAAGAAAGAAAAAGAAAGGAAGGAAGGAAAGAAGGAAGGAAGGAAGGAAGGAAAAGAAAAAGAAGAAAAATCAATAAAAAATATTCTAAAATTCTTATAGCCAGAGAATGACAGCAGCAAAGACGCTGGGAAGGTGGTAGCCAAAATCTAGCTATTTAATGAATGCACTTGGCATTGACATTGGGGGTTAAGAATTTATTTTCTGCCCAGTCGTGCCAGCCCCCAGTGAAATTGCACGGAATGTGAGCCATCCTCAGTATCCTTCCAACTTCTCATGCCACTGCCCTCCCTTACCCATTCGTGTGTTGACTCAAATATGCAGCAGGATTATATTAGACTCTGAATTCTTTGGGATTTGAGAAGCATCAATGGCTTTGGTATAAATTAATGGTTTTATCCTTACTGGGGACTTGTACTTTAACCTATACTCAGAGACCGGAAAGTTCTCATGGGGCATCTTCAGAGACCAGAGACTGTTTCCCAGCAGGAACTGCATGGGGAACAGGGCTGCTAACCACAAAGGCAGCCACTGAGTGAGGCCAGGGGCAAGGCCAGGCTGCTCCTCAGGAAGGTAACAGTGAGGTCCATGAGAGGTGGGGATAACCGTGTTGTTTCACTCAGTGAGGAGAAGTCCCAAAAGAAAAAGTGGAACCTAAAAACTTTCTAAAGACAAAAGTGAAAGTTTTTGGCCAAACTAAGGGGAAAGCAAGCAACACCCCAAAAGGTGGAGGGGTGGTCAGAGGTGAGGGGGGGAAGGAGTAAAGGGAAGCAACAATATTGAAGAGAGCCATATGAGGAGGAAGAGCCTCAGGAACATGAAAGTGGAAAGCAACTGCCCGCCAGGGAGTGGAGTAAGGGCCTCCAGGCAAAGGGTGTTTTCTTAAAGTGCAGAACCAGTGGTGAGCTGTAAGCACAGGGTTGATGAAGTACCATTCCCAAAAGTCAGAGACATGAATAAGTAGGTCTATTTAAAAAAAAAAAAAAAAAGTATTTGTATTCTTCAAGTCACCATATTTTAACTTCATAGGGCTTATCCATCATTCAGCCTTTGCCTTCATCTGTCTTCAGCCAAGACTTGCATTGCCATTTCCTGGTGCTGTGGGTGGTTAGGATAATGAGGGGTATTCTGTGGCTTTGCTTCATTTCTGGCCTCCCTCCCTTTCTGAGGGTGTGTCTCTCTTTGCTCTGCTCCATAAAAGATACTGTCACATGTGAACGCTGTCTGTGTGTGGCCCTGGAGCCCGCCCAGCCTGCGCCTTCCTCACAGCAGCCGCCAGAAAAGGCAGAAAATGGATGATAAACCTCAGTGTTAACGTTAGGACCAGCAGTTAGGCCATGGTGCTGGTGCTCTTTTCTTCTGAAACAGAAACAGAAAGAACGAATGTCCTGGGCTTTCTATGAAATAAGTCATCATTTGCAGAAATGTTTCTTTGTTGCACCACAAGGCAGTTGTGCGACTGACTTTTGAAAACATCAGTGTCTTCCTGTTTGGAAAATGATAAAATCAAGAATTCTCCATTAAAAAATAAACAAGACCCCCCCTTATAATCTTATTTATGGCAATACTAAAGTGATTTCACTAAAAGTGAAGTGGTAAGATTTATAAAATGGCAAACTGGAGGCTCTCGTTTACGTAAACTGCTTGTCACAGTGGTTCCTAATCTGAAATGGAGGAGTTCCTTAAGCTATTTCCAGTATTTCTGAGAGTCAAACAGAAACTGCAAGTTCAGGATTGCTGTTGTAGAGAAAAGGCAAAGTAAGGGAGGAAAAAGAGAGACAAGAGGAAAGGAACAGGACTGAGGTCTAGACCTGAGCAGTCTTTGTTAAACTGGGTGAATTTTCATCTCAACTTCCCTCAGTTTTCTCATCTGTAAATTGGGCATTTTGCTGTGGTGTGTTCCTACGAGTACTGGGAATAGTCTGTGTAAGCACTTGGGTTTCGTAATACGGAGTGCTTCCTGTGTTCTAGACCCCGTTCTAGGTGCTTTTCATGGATTCATTCACAACAACATTGTGAAGTTGTCCTAGTTGTTATCCCACTGTTTAGGATGAGGAAATTAAGACATGAAACAGTTTTTAAAAACTTATCTAAGGCCATACTGCTAATGAACTGGGGCCTCAACCAGGGCTATCTGGTCAAGAGTCCAAGGTTGTTTGTGACAAATCCATGCTCTCAACCACTCTGCTCTTTTACCACGATATGTAATGAATCTCATGTGCAATCACTTCTGTCAATGGTATTATTCTATGGCATTGTTATTAAAAAGGAGAAAAATAAATTGCTACCAGATAAATTTATTCTGTTTAGTAGACAAAATTCAAACCTCAAGGAGCACCTGGGTGGCTCAGTTGGTTAGGCGTCTGCTTTCGGCTCGGGTCATGGCCCCAGGGTCCTGGGATTGAGTCCCGCATCAGGCTCCCTGTTCAGCGGGGAGCCTGCTTCTCCCTCTCCTGCTCCCCATGCTTGTGCGTGCTCTCTCTCTCTGACAAATGAATAAATGAAATCTTAAAAAAAAAAATCAGTCCTCAAGATCTATGGTGGTAAAATGGTTGGTAATCATTGCTCTATAATGGAGAATTTTACATTGTATGGTCAGTCATTAATTTAGTCTCTAGGATGGCTCTGATATAAAGTGACCTTTTCATCCTCTCTTTCCCCCCAGTCATTCATTCATTCATTCATTCATTCACCAACTGCAGGCCGGGTACTATACAAGAGTCTTTTTTTCATAGATTCAAACATAGTGTTATTCTGAAACCACAGTGTGCTTATAATACATGTCATTATACTCATTAAACACAAAGTGTATTTTTAGATTCCTAAGTATATGCTCTGAAATAAAATATCCTTTACTTAATTCACTTTCCCACTTTGTTCTGTTACTAATTTGTAACTTACTTATATACAAGTACACACAAAAAAATGTATTTTCTGAAGCATATAAAAACTCTCATGCTTCCTCTGAGAAGATTTCATCCAGATTGAATGAACAAGTATAAAACAAATAAAGGAAAGGAAAAAATAGCTCCAAACAATCCTTATATACTATGGATTCTAATACAAAACAATATATAAGGCACATAACAATCTTTTCCCATGTTCTGATACACAGTTCTTATAAACCCAATTTGTAAAAAGTTTAAAAACGAAAACCTTCTTCTGACTACAGCCAATTAGAATGCAGTTAGCTACAGTGGATTGTCCATTCCCAGTTGTCCAACAGCAGGCTTCTCAGTTTATAGATTAACTATACTCCTTCTTCTACCATTTTCTCATTTTATGCTTGGCTGCTTCTCTTCCTTTAGCCTTGTACCTATTCATTAACATGTGAAGATAAGGGGCTCAAAGAATAGAGTTTTAAGATAGAGCTCTATGAGGCACTTTGGCTCCTCATTAACAGTTCTCATGGGGCTTTCATCAGAGAAAAGAGACAATACAATGAATTACATTAGGTTTCATATATCAAAGTAAAATATGCTCCTTTCATTAGTCAGGTTGACTGTATATGACACCTTTACAGCTGGAAACAGCCTTAGAGATCATGAATTCCTACCTCCAGACTTTACAAGTGATGACACTAGAGCCCACACAAGGTAGGTGACCTGCCCCAGGTCACCCACTTAGATAACATCAGAGTCAGGATGAGAAACTAGGTCTTGCTGATGTCTCAACCTTTTCCTTTGAACCCTCTATTCTAATATTTATCAAGACTCATGGTTTTCCAGTATATTTTATTTCTTCAGCATTTCATAGTGAGGATTTGAGTAAATTCAAATAAGACAATTCCATTAATAATTACAAGAAAATTAATTTATTTGAATAGTTTTTATTCTTTCTATCAGTGGCAAATCAGTATATCCGTTGTATATAAAGCCTTTTCAAATCACTTTAACAAAGAATATGGATCCAACAAGAAAGAATAGCAAAAGTTCACTTTTTCTAAGAACATTTAGTATAGAAGTAAACAAATTATTTTTGAAATGAGATAGAAGAAGGAAGAAAAGAAGGAAAAAGGGGGAAAAAAGGAGGGAGGGAGCAAGGAGATGCAAATGTTATTTATAAGGATTTATTTCTTGTTTCAGGAGCATAATTTCATAGTATTATTGAAAATTGTTTTGGTATAGATTCTTTGTGATTGTCAATCTTACGATGTAAGTATATTGGGTATATACCTATGACCTCTCTTTATATACCCTCTAGAATAGTTCTTTAACAAACTATAAGAGCAGATACCCTAAGTTGATATGCTCATAACCTATTATTTGTATGGATCATCAGTCCCAGAACAAAATTCCTTTCCCAAAGACTGCCTATTGATTTATTTCTGCTTTGAGGGATAGAGTGTAAACAAGTCAATATAAAAAAAAAATTGCCTGACCAACAGACACATGAAAAAGTGCTCTACATCACTCGGCATCAGGGAAATACAAATCAAAACCACAATGAGATACCACCTCACACCAGTCAGAATGGCTAAAATTAACAAATCAGGAAATGAGAGATGCTGTCGAGGATGTGGAGAAAGGGGAACTCTCCTACACTGTTGGTGGGAAGGCAAGCTGGTACAACCACTCTGGAAAACAGCATGGAGGTTCCTCAAAAAGTTGAAAATAGAGCTACCCTATGACCCAGCAATTGCACTACTGGGTATTTACCCTAAAGTAAATGGTCTGAAGGGCCACGTGCACCTGAATGTTTATAGCAGCAATGCCCACAATAGCCTAACTATGGAAAGAACCTAGATGTCCACCAACAGATGAATGAATAAAGAAGAGGTGGTGTTTATATATACAATGGCATACTATGCAGCCATCAAAAGAAATGAAATCCTGCCATTTGCAACAACGTGGATGGAACTAGAGGGTATTATGCTTAGCAAAATAAGTCAATTGGAGAAAGAGAACTATCGTATGATCTCCCTGATATGAGGAAGTGGAGATGCAATGTGGGGGGTTTGGAGGGTAGGAAAAGAATAAATGAAACAAGATGGGATCAGGAGGGAGACAAACCATAAGAGACTCTTGATCTCACAAAACAAACTGAGGGTTGCCAGATGTAGGGGGGTCGGGAGAGGGTGGTGGGGTTATGGACATTGGGGTTATGGACATATGGTGAGTGCTGTGAAGTGTGTAAACCTGGCAATTCATAGACCTGTACCCCTGGGGCTAATAATACATTATATATTTATAAAAAATTTTTAAAAATTACCTGAAAAATTCAAAGAAAAGAAAGTATTAAGATAATTTAATGTCATTTATGTTTAGAATCATACAATCAAGTATATACTACATTCCTATATTATCTAGGACTTTGGTGATAATACTTTTCTGATGCATTTTGCCTTTCATCCTTGATCTACTTTTATTCTTTTTCAAATTTGATCACACAATTCAATTAAATCCATAATTTCTCTAAATTTTTACTTATAAAG
>ML099683.1:3537-40978 GCA_003697995.1 Taxidea taxus jeffersonii
GCCAGGTGCTGAAGTCTGTCAAATATACTCTCTGTACTTAAAGCACTTCTCTCTGTCACCAGGCTTCTTGCAGATGCTGATTAAGTAGATCACTTTCCTATCAATACCTGACTTTTGATCTAAACTAAACTCAATTTAAAAGCAAAAACATGCCTACTCCCCAGCATCTAGTTCATGTGAGATACTAAAATCTCATTTCTCTGGAATGCCTATGAAGTAGAGCTAAGTAAGCTGAACAACCACTCATCAAGGCACATGTTGAGAATGTTCTCATTATCTAAAGAAAAGAAAAAGTCAACTAGGAAGATAAGTATCCTATATTATACAAAGTGAATGCTAGTCTTATCACTACTAAGTAATGGTTTGCAGAAGCAATTATTATTGCCTAGCTACTTGTGTGTCTCCTCCACTAGACTGTGAGCTTGTTGGAAATAGGAAATATGGGGGGCTCATCTCAATTCCCCCAATAGTTGGCATGGCACCTAGAACATTGTAGGCCTTATTAGGTATTTGAAGAATGAATAAAGTAATAAATGAGTAAATGAGCACATAGAGTGATGTTTGTTAATAAATTTCAAAGGAGCAGCTTACTTCTAATAATACCAAAATTAAAAGTCTATGTGCTAAATTAAAATGGTTTTCTCATTCATTCATTTATTCAAAAAATGCTTACTATGTTCATACTGTATTTCAGACTCTGGGCTAAGGATACAAAGATGTATAAGAATTAATCTTAGCTTCAGGAAGTACACAGTGTAGTGAATAGAAATAACTTGCATTTATCAAATGCTTTTTCAAATACTTTCATGTTTGATATTCATAACAAACCAATGAGACTATTACCTTCTATAGCTGGATTTTAAATCTTTTAAAAGTCATATATAGATACAAAAAAAATTCCTTATAAAAATGTGTAAGGCTTAATGATATAAAAGCTTCTTTATAGACACTGCCCAATTTAAGAACAAGAATATTTAGGTCTTCTCTGTCCCTTTCATTTCCCCTAAGAGGAAAGACAATCCTGAATTTTCTCTTTATCTTTGTGTTATTTTTATTTATACTTAACCATGTTTGTATTATTAAGAAATGTATTATGTCATTTTGCATGGTTTTGTACTTTGCTCAAGTGGAAACACACTGGAAACTTACTATTTCCACTCAACATTATACACTTTGCCTTGTACATGTAAGTTTAAACCCACGTAGATTTGATTTTTTTTATATGTAGTGTGAGATAGGGTTCCAATTTCATCTTTTCACATTCAGATAACCAATTGTTCCAGTGCCATATATTGAAAAGTGTACGTTTTTCTAAGCCATTTGCAATGTCATCTCAGTCATAAATAAAATTTCCATTTTTGTATTGGTCTGTTTCTGGTCTCTCTTTGCTGTTTCATTGGCCAGCCTACATAGCTCTACACCTAATCCCAGGCCATCTGAAGAGATAGAGTTTTATAATGAGTTATAATTTCTGATAAGGAAGTTTTACTACCCTGTACTTCTTCATTAGGAATGTCTTATTTATTTGTAATCATCTGCTCTTACAAATACATTTTAAGCTCAGTTTAACATATCACTTTTTTTAAAGATTTTATTTATTTATTTGACAGAGAGAGAGAGAAAGTGAGAGATCACAAGTAGGCAGAGAGGCAGGCAAAATGCAGTACTCTTGAAAGTAAGATGTTCCGTGGCCCATTCTGAGGTTCTTTAATGGATAGTACAGCAAAACAGCTAGATGTTTATTCAAATCCATTAATTCTCCCATTGTTCCTTACTTTCAGAACATTTATTCTGTTGGACAATGAGAGCAGAGTGCCCAGCTAATGAAAATTAAATTCCCCAGCCTCCACTGAAGATAGTCATAGACATGGACGGAGGTATCCATACGTCAGGGTTTCTGGCCAAGGAGATGTGAGCAGGTGTTTGAAGGCAGGAAAAAGAAAAGACCATTAAAGAAGAGGAGACAGACTCAGTTGGCCTGCCCTTTCTGCCCTTTGTGCTCTTTTTAATTTCTCCTTCACACACCCTCAAGTGCGGGCATGATGGCTAGTACCACAGCAGCCACTTGTATTTGAGCACAAAAGAAAGGCTAAGAAGAACTTCAAGAATCTTAGAGACCTGATGTCCTTGAGCTTCTATACCATCCCTACCTTCCTCTAGATCTTTTGTTTGATGAAAGAAAAATAAACCCTTGTCTGACTTAAGCCACTAAATGCTTGGGTTTTCTATTATACATAGCCAAAGGTAATCCCTACTTGATGAGAGAGTCACCAAATTGTACATTTACTCAAAATTATATTGGCTTCCAGTTATCTCTTCCATAGTATATAATACAGAGCTTTAAGGTTTCACCCACCCATTTTATCAAAGCTCTTTTCCAGAACCCAAAGGAGGCTCTACCTACTGGCCCTCCTACTACTCAGCGTTCATGCTCAGATGGGTTAGCCACCTACTGAAGTGAGAATAGCTGCCCCACGGAAACTTCCACTGCTGCTCTCTTTCAGATTCTCTTAAGCTGGGGTTTGACATATATGACTGTCTTAGCAAGCACATATCAATACTTCAAATACTTTTCAAAAAATCTGTAGGCCCTTAGAGGGAGGCAGAATGGTACAAAGCATTTAGCCTAACTTCCCCAGCACAGATGTCTGTCACTCTACAGAGACTGACCATCTGGCAGGACATCATGCTAAAGGATGTAAGGATTCAGATACGAAGATATAGCTCCTATTCAGAAAGACTCTGTAATAAATGTAATAATAAAGAAAACAGACTTACTTGTAGACTCAGGCTTCTGGGGTTAGGACTCAAATACTTGGGATAAGAGATTGAGTGCCAAAGTTGGTGGGATCATGTTCACTTCTACCAGCTGCCCTGGGCCCAGAAAAAAAAGAACTGTGGCAACATTTTGCTCATCCCAAATGTCAGAGAGGACCTATTTCCTTAACTTTATATAAAGGTTCTCAGTATATAAAAAAAATTTGCCTTATTTTGCATAATAAGTACCCCCCATAGAACCTGTGAGTCCTTTTGAAAAAAAGAACATTAAGGAGTTTATGTGATATAGTAGAAAGACCATTTGTTTTTGAATCACAAATATTGGTTTCAAGACTCATTAGCTATGTGATCTTTAGCAAGTCATTTAACCTCTTTGAACTGCATGTTTTCCCCCCACAGCCTGAGGTTAATGCCACTTACCATGCAGTGTTCTTATGAGGGCCAAATGATGAAAATATGAATTCAACAAAAAAACAACTCCTTTTGAGTCTATCATGAACAAGGACTATTCAAAACACAGAAAACAACAACAACAAAAAGACAGTCCCTGCACATGTGTAATTAGAATATAGTGGATGAAAAATGTATATATAATAGTGTCAATAGTGAAAGTGTTCATAATAAATAGTAGGGTGTCTAATTATCATTATAATTGAAGATAAGGCATTAGGAGGTTAGGAGGTGCCTTTTCAGTAGGCTCAACAGAGAGGAGCATCATCTGAGCAAAGTCCTGAATGAACTGAGGGAACGAACGTGCACATATCTGGAGGAAGGCAGTTTCAAACAGATACCAAGAAGGGCAAAGGCCTAGAGGCTGGAATGTGTTAGGTCCTTCAAGTCCAGTAGGTATCCAGAACATTAGCTCCTTCTCCGAAGTGATACTTTCAATGGCCAGAGCTTTACCATCTCTCACCTCCTGTATTCTAGATTCTGTGGAGCATGTCACAAGCTCTCTCTTTCTTCTAGAGTCCCATAACACACACTCTCTCCTTCCTTCTCTTACTTTTAGTCCAAGGCTAGATTCCCCCTACACATGCTTAAAGTGTCCTCTTTTTAAGTTAACATGTCCTGAGAGCTACGTGTGTGTCAAGCACCTTGCTAAATAGTTTGTGTATCTAATTTGATTCTCACAGGAATCCACCCATATAGTTATTGTCGTGCTCCAAATGTGGAAACAGCTTTGAGAGGTTAATATGGTCAAGTTTGCATGGCTAATGAGAGGCTGAGATGGACCTGGGACCCAAGCCATGTTATATCGTGGCTAACAGACTCACCACGATCCACTGTCCCTTCCTTGATAATTGCAGAAGGACCCCGCAAGCCTACTGATGAATAGGTTCAACAGAGTCTCTTTCAGGGAAAATCAATTTTCCTAAAGGGATGATTCCCAACCTCATTCTTCCAGAACTTCTAGATATTCCTATTCATTCACTCATTCATTCAACATTTGCTGAGCACCAATTATATGCAAGGATTATGCTAAGTTCTGGGCATATAGCAAGTTGAAGAAAAAAAAAGTCCTGTCTAATGAGTTAAAAGGTTAAATTAAAAAAGTTAAAATGTCAAGACCCTAAAAATGAAATTTATTTGCTCTGTTTTAAGAGCACGTGTCATCATACAAATAGAATAATGAAATAATTATAAATAAACCATTACCACTAGGATATCTCAGATATCCTAGTTGAAGATATCAAAGAGAGGTTTGATATCAAAGAAGATATCCTAGTTTGAAGATATCAAAGAGAGGTTGAAAAATCACATCTCCGAAGAGGCAAAGTCTAATGTAGTCTGCCTCTGTTGTAATCAGGTCGTATTTACTATCCTCCTGAGAGTTCTTTCTACAATAAGTTTTCAGCTATCCCATCCTAAGAATGAAGAGGCATTAGGTCCAAATGTGTTATTTTTTTTAAAGATTTTATTTATTTATTTGACACAGAGAGAGATCACAAGTAGGCAGAGAGGCAGGCAGAGAGGGGGGGTGGGGAAGCAGGCTCCCTGGTGAGCAGAGAACCCGATATGGGACTCGATCCCAGGACCCTGAGATCATGACCTGAGTCGAAGGCAGAGGCTTAATCCTCTGAGCCACCCAGCTGCCTCCAAATGTGTTATTTATAAAGGTTTCCATCTATGTGTATTTTTGCTACTTGGAGGTTGAGAGACTACAAACTAAATTCCCCAAAACATAAAAACTTAAAATGTAACTAACTTACAGAGAATTTACCTTTTCATTTCCTGCCCCCTCCACCCTTACTGGAGTTTTACTTTTCCTTTCCTCTGTGGGTACTGGGCTCTGTGTGCCCATGTGAGTGAGTGGCTAGCAATCACCAGGACTACACTGAACGTTTTTATGCTCCACAGAGGATTAAGTCCTTCAACTATAGACTAAAGGCTGGCAAAACCAAGAAGCATTCAGAATATTACACTCTGTAAGGCAGCAATGAATTTTATGAAGTTTAAATGATCTCTAATGACTTCGGAGGAGAAAATCCCAGCTAACACAATCAGCATTATAGAATAGAATTTTCTGGGATGATAGAAACATTCTATGTCTGTACTGTTCAATACAGTAGCCACTAACAATGGCCATAGAGTGTTTGAAATGTGGCTAGAGTGACTGAGGAACTGATTTTTTAATTCCATTTAATGTTAATTAGTTTAAATGTTAAAGCCCACATTTGGCTGGTGGCGCTCATATTGGTCAGTACAGACACATAATAGAAAGATTTTTCATTATTTTTAAATATACTTAATGGCATTAAGACCGCTAAATTCCTAAACTGATTTTTTTCATGAAACAGTAATTTCATAATCCCGTCTTGGGGCTTCTATTGCTAATAAAAAGGTGGCAGTAATTTGATTTATTATAAAATTACATTTTCTTCTTGAATGGCAATTGCAGATTTTATCTCTTGTTCATTAATGCCACAGAATTAAATGCCCTACTTTAAAGTGTTTACATTTACCAGTGTAAGATGGAGGGGGGGAGCATGCAGAATTTAGTATTCAAGATGAGACTCCACATAAAAAGCAGAAGAAAAGCATTTTAGTCCACCAATGAATGAATGGCTAAACCAAATGTAGGCTATACATACACAATAGAATATTATTCACCCTTAAAAAGGAAAGACATCCTGACAGAGACAACAATGTGGATGAACATTGAAGACATTATGCTGAGGGAAATAAGCCAGTCATAAAAGGGCCGTATGATTTCACATATAGGCAGTCCCTAGATTCATAAAGACAGAAAGTAAAATGGTGGTTGCCAAGGGTTGGATTGAAGGGGTGATGGGTAACTATTGTTCAATGGGTACAGAGTTTCTGTTAGGGAGATGAAAAACTCTGGAGATGTTTGGTGGTGATGACTGAGCAAAGTGTGAATGTAATTATTGTACACTTTAAAATTGTTAAAATGAGGGGCACCTGGGTGGCTCAGTGGGTTAAAGCCTCTGCCTTCAGCTCAGGTCATGATCCAGGGTCCTGGGATTGAGCCCTGCATCGGGCTCTTTGAGCTGCATGGGGCCTGCCTCCTCTCTCTCTCTGCCTGCTTCTCTGCCTACTTGTGATCTCTGTCTGTCAAATAAATAAATAAAATCTTTAAAAATAAATAAATAAAATAAAATTGTTAAAATGATAAATCTTATGTATATTTTATCACAATAAAACTTTTTTAACAATTCTAAAAATAAGAAGTTATACAACTATAGCTTTCAGATTGCTAACTCTTGCAGAACTCTCGCACAATGTAGTTACCCCTCAGTCTGACTAAACTTGTGAAGAAAAAGAACAACTAGATTCAGCAAACACTAGACAAGCCAAGATTCCTGACAACTCAAGCATCCTGCTTGACTTGAAAGCAGGATGAATAATTTCTACTGAATAATTTCTACTTTTTATCTCAGAAAAACTTCACTAGTAGGTTTGACCTACACAACTATTGAGTTGCCTGTGTACAGACCACTGGCAGCACTGGTAGCAGAAAGATTCTGATCTAACTTATGAAGTTCTGATGAAAGACCACACAAAATATACAATTCACAAATTGATAATGTGGAGGAGGAAGGAGCTCTCACCATAGCACTTGTTAGATATCATGTAAGTAAGGGTCATGTCAGAGGTGCTCACAGTTGTAACTCTAAGACCCAGAACATACCTTTATGTAGTAGACATTCAAGAAATGTATTTATTGGATAAATAAGAGAAAATAAGGAATGATTGAAATGTATGACTGAATCAATAAATAGCAAAGTGTTCTAGTTTGAGCCTAAACTGGATCTTCACGTGTTTGGCCTATCAGAAAAACTTATGGGATATAATACATGAAATCTCTTTACATATAAAACTGAGAAATAGTTCAGGGAAATAATTCTTCTAAATGTTAAACATATAAGCTTGATTCAATAACCATGTTTCAGTAACAGAACGGAAGAAGGATTTTGAGAACATCAAGTTTTATGTTACTCAGAATTGTCTTCCATCCCAACACTCACAATCTTTCTGTGAGTCCTAAGGAGAGAAGAAGCCATGTTGAAAAGTCAAATTTACTGAAATGTCTATAATGTGTTGGACATCCTCATCAGTATATCATCAAGACCAAAGAGTGGGGGTGGGAAGAGATTTATAATGCAGTAGGATGGCTGGTAGCTTTAGTTGATGCCAATGGCTTCAGCAGTAATGGCGGGCATAAGGGTGAACCAACAGCTTTGGAGAGAAAGCTTTGAGAGTTACTAGAAATTGCATATGACACAGACTACAGAGTCCTAAAACGGACATGAGTGAAAATATTTGTAAGACACCTGCATATAATTTCATGGATTTCAAGTTCCCATTGTCATAGATTGAAAGAATGCTCACAATTAAGAAACACATCCCAAAGAGTTTCAGAAATATTTCAGGGAATTTTTGTGGATTCTTAGAAGTGGATGAAGGTAAAGTTTCAATAATTATTCTCCATTACCATATTGTGCCCCACAATTGAGGTTAACAGAGAATGGTGTACTTAGACTTGAACACTGACAGAGAATGTCAGTGGTCCCATTTTTGATGACACAAAGCCATCAAGGAAAAAGAAAAGGACCACACTTCCCAGTCTCCCTTGCAGCTACGAATGACCATATAACTCAATTCTAGTCAAAGAATGTAAGCAGAAGTAAAATATGCCCCTACCCAGGGAATAACTGGCAAGTCTAGAGTTATTTTGGTTGTCACAGCTCATGGCAGGGGAGGGGGAAGGAAGATGCTGCTGGCATCTAGTAGGTAGAGGCCAAGGATATTGCTAAACATGCTACAACACACAGGACATCCTCCCTTCCAACAAAGAATAATCTTGCTCAAAATGTCAATAGTGCCAATGTTGAGAAACTCTGAATTAAAGGGAAGAGATGTATCCTCCCCTTCTTTACCCCTGTCAGGTTGGCATTGGGTCATAATAGTGATCCATGTTGGACCACAGGGATGGAAGCCACATGCTGGAGGTGACAAAACAAAGCAGGTGTCTGGGTCTTTAGCGTTTTGCAACGCAAAGTCACCACACCATCTCAGACTTAAAATGAGAGTGGAGGAAACCATCAATCTTTTTTAATATAGTGTTATTTTGAGTCCCTATTTCACACACCAAAAACTATATTCTAACCAATACAGAAGCTAAACTCTATTGAGAGTCCTTTAAGGAGGAATGTCAAAAAAGAAGAAAAAAATCAAGGGGAGCAAAAATCTCTTCTTTGCTACTTAGCATCCATTTCCCCATTCATCTAGTAGCAGAACTCTCTTTGGGGAAATCCTCTCATGCCCAATTCTCTGCCAACTCCATTGGGTGGGAGTGATCCCACTTCTCACCTTCATGGAGGACCTTGATTAACTTAAGTGAAATCTCACAACCCCAGCTCCCTGGCCATAGTGATGCTCCACTGGATTTTGTAGCTGAAAACATGCAGCTCAGGAATGCTGCCACCATCTCCTCTTAGTAAAGAAGCAACTCAAAGATGAAGTTGGCACACAAAGGAAGAAAAAGTTGAGAGGTAATAAGAAAACCATCATTTGATCCCCCAGATCAAAATGCATCTATGACAAGTCCTACCTCTGACCCTTTAAATGTATGAACCGATCAAGGTGATGGTTACACAAATTTGTGTTAGGTATTCTATTCCCTGGCAACTGAAAGTTTCATGGTAGAAAAAGTTCTGATGAGAGAGGGTTCCCTTTTGATTTCACTCAAGGGTTAAGACATCATCTGCAAAGTTTCCCGTGGCAGGAAAACAATTACAACAGAAGCTTTGCTGTTGCCTGATATATATTTACTAGGGGAAGTGTGTGTGAAGAAATTGAATCATTAACGTTTCTTGGTGTGATATACATCTCTTAGACTTAAGAAATAGCACTACTACCTTCACACGGACAGACTGGCTTCTCTTCACCATACCTAACTACAAACATATTCAAATAATCAGAGGGACTGTTTTCCTGTATGTTGTCAACCTTGTGATTAATCATTGGTCAAGACTGGAGATCTTTAGCAAGTATTCTAATTATGTTTACTCAATCTCCCTAGGAATCATAAACTGTCAGCCCCAGGTAAATGGAAGTTTGTATGGGGTTTCTTAAACTTCCACTTCATTTGCCTTTTCCTTATTTCACAGTTCCAGGTTTCCAGCCATTGCTTACGACCCTGTTTTGTGCTCCACTAGCTGTCAACTTCAAGGGAACACTTGGAAACAATTCATGCTTTCAAGTATCAACTACTCTAATAACAGGATTTTAGGAAAGAGCCCTGGCAGGTAATCTTGGCAATGTTTTCAGACTAGAAGACTTGATCCATCAAATGAGATGAAGAATGTGCTTTTGTCCATGATAAGAGTTTGAGTAGCCTTGTTATCCTATATTGTTAAAGGTAGTAGTCAGCCATGTGGTTGTTCTTGATCTTCACATGTTCCAGTGGTCATGTTGCTCCTGATTCTAATATGTAGAGACCCCTGTTACCCCAGGTCTAGCCTGTATTTGCTTTAGAAGCTGCAATTTAATAGCTAGGGAGCCTAGGGAAATGTAACTAGCCTCTCTGCCACCCAGTTTCCTCCTCTTCAAAATGAGAAGAGATGGAAAGTTTTTTTATTGAGTCCTCTGACAACGGCAGGGTTTCAATTCAAAATGCCATGCCTTAAAAACCAAAAGCTTTAGAGTCTTAGTGATCTACTTTCCAGAGGCTGGGGGGGGGGGGAGATAAAGAGAGCTTCCAGGGGTAGTACAATTCAATCTAAGACTTGAGGCCAAAGAACAGCTGCAAATGGATAAATGGCACACCTTTCACACATCAGATATTCTATTGAACTAGCTACTACACTGTTCATAAATAATTCAAATGAAGATTTCTCACCTGGTGTTTTTGTTGAACTAAATTGACTCTTGCCTCAGGGCCTTTGCACATCGTGTTCTTTCTGCTTGGAACATTCTACCCCCTCTCTTTGTCCTGCTACTACCCATACTTCCCATGACACTTAACAACATTTCCCATATTTTCTCATGAAAGCTAAAAGATCAGACAATCTAGACATCATTTTAATGGAAAACCTTACCCAACCACAACCCTACTTGATCCAACCAACCCATGGTTCCCTTCTCAATTATAGACTTTATCAATTTGAATTTAAATTGTCCGTGTACTATTTATACAAGCATGTAAGTTCCATAAGGACTGGGACCACCGTAGCCATTATATGCAAACATTAAGTACTTGATAAATACTTGTTGAAAGAAGGATGGGTAAGAGAAATGGATAGTTGAATAGTGGGAAGAAGGATGAACAAATGAATCTCCTCATTCTTGCCCTTTGCAAATTTAAAAGATGACAGGCCCATCTACAATTGGAAAGCTTTTTTCATTTTCAAAGTATTTTCACACCTATTACTTTATCTTACCTTTCTTTTTTTAATTTAAATTCAATTAGCCAACATGTACATCCTTAGTTTCAGATGTAGAGTTCAATAATTCATCAGTTGCCTATTAACATCCAATGCTCATCACATCATGAGCCCTCCTTAGTGCCCATCTCCCCAACCCCACACCCACCCCTCCTCCACCAATGAGAAAGAAAACAAGGGAAGATCTCTCTTTTAAAATGTAAGTGTCTGATACTGTCCTCAGTGCCTCAGGCACCATGGCTGCTTCTTCTCTCCCCTCAAGAAGAAAGAAATGCAACCCCTGGACTTAATACTGTCCACCTCAAATTTCCCGACCAGTGTCTCAGGAAACCAATGAGCAAATTAATGTGCCTTCTTACTCCTGTGGACCTCTAGACCTCAAACTCTTTTTCAAAAAATGATGAAGTGTCTCCCTGCTTGGTGCTGAGACTCCATCATTATGATCACTTCACTACAACAGACGATCCTATCTACTCCAGGAGGACCATACATGGTGATCACATTAGATTCAGCTGCCTCTACCTTTCGTAACTCCCCTCACGTTCCCCAGATGACCAATATTGACACATAGGTAGAGACATCTCTACACGCCTATTCAGCAGGAATAGGTTACAGAAGATAAGATCTCTACCTTCCCCAACCTTAAAAAATTAAGGGTCAAAATTCTTCAGGGAGGAAATGATGAGGAAGCAGAAGACAAACTGAGGACAAAGCACAACCTGACACCTGGCAACACCCCTCCCCACTCCTGGGTGAGATATGCATGACATTCCTCCAGGAAACTTCCAACTATCTTAATGTGAATGCTTTGCTAGAGGGAAAAACAACCTTAGTGTGATAATCACAGGGCCTCTAGTATCCTCAGGGTCTTCTTTAGCTTATGAAAGTCTTTTTGGACACCTCCCTTTTTCCTTATCTCCCTCAACCCCATAGTTTAAATCAGTCATTCCTCACAACCCCAGTTGTGCAGGAGCTCTTTCTGCCCACGGGTCCTGTCCCTGTGCTTTAATAAAACCATTTTTTTGCACCAAAAATAATAACAACAACAACAATAATAATAATAATAAAATGTGAGTGTATGGGTGCCTGGCTGCCTCAGTCAGAAGAACATATGGCTCCTGTTGGGTGTAGAGATTATTAAAAATAAAATCTCTTAAAAAATAAATAAAATAAAATAAAATGTGATTGTAAAGATTGTTTAAAAAGTTAAAGAATGCAGAGAGTTTAAAATGACTTAAGAAGGGTGCCTGTGTGGCTCAGTGGGTTAAGCCTCTGCCTTCAGCTCAGGTCATGATCTCAGTGTCCTGGGATGGAGCTCTGAACTGGGCTCTTTGCTCGGCAGAAAGCCTGCATCCCCCTCTCTCTCTCTGCCTGCTCTCTGCCTACTTGTGATCTCTCTCTCTCTCTTAAATAAATTTTAAAAATCTTTAAAAAAATAAAATAAAATGACTTAAGAAAATATAGCTAGCTGCATATGTGAAAGTCTGGGTTTATGAATTCCAACTCTGTGTTTGTTTTGATAATCCACACTCCTTTCAAGTCTTTGAAGCTCAAGGGTTCTAGCACTAAGGAAAGCCATTGAGAAACCCGAGTAGTGTGACTCTCCATATACAACATAAAGTTATTCTACTGTCCTCTTAAAATCTTCAATCATTTGCATTAGTAAAAAATGTAGATATATTCAAAGATGTTATCAAGAAAATAAACTAGGTTAATTGAATATAACCTACCTGTACATGTACATGATTGTTTGGACTGCATACAATGGCCATGTGTTTTTGCATATTGTTGTTTTCTAGGGGAATGTGGATTGCAGTTTTGATTAATTGTACTAATTCTCAGATTCAGACTGAGGACTATGTAATCCTTAGGCCCCTTTCATGTCCTCTATAAGCCTTCTTTGGAGATCTTGAAAATGACTTTCAAAAACTGAAATTAGCTTTCTTTCTAACCCCCTAGAGACCAATGCAATGAATTTCATCATGCCATGATGATTAAAAATGCTAAAATGAGTCATGATATAATTAGGAATTTCTTTGTTGAAATCAAACCCCATGAACTACATCTAACACCAGTTCCATTATAAAAGCAGTCCATCCTTCTTGATGCTAAAGACAAATTTTGGCAAGGGAAAAATATTATAACTTTAGGTGTATTTATTAGTCAGTCAAATTTTTCTCTTTTTTTTTTTTAAGGTAAATTGTGGTAAAGTATCTCAGGTGATTTGGCAGCCTATACAAAGACACAGTAGAAGAGAATAAGAAAAATTATGAGAACTATACTATAGGGAAACCATTAAAGCTGAGACACAGGTGACAAAAGGAAGAAACTTTTACTGTCTTAACAACTGGTAAAACAATTTCTCTAGGAGGGTAACACCACATTTTTCAAGAAATATTTTAACAATCCACTTGGGATGAGAGATGAGACCCCACGGGACATGTCAAGCTAAAAATGATGGCACTGAGCAGGAATGGAATCTCAAAATAGAAGGACACTTTGTTTTATTGAACCCTTGGATGGAGTTGGGAATGTACATTTATAAAGAGGATCTAGGGCAAAGCCAAATCACTCAGGATAATAAAGAGATGAGTGTAAAGGGTTTGGGGCAGAGGCACAGGAAGGAGGGGTGTAGATATAGGAAGGCTGTATACCTTGGAGGAAAAGTAGAGACAAAGGAAAAAAGAATTCTTGGAGGAGTGTCAGAGCTGAGAAGGAACTGTGGAGAAGAAATGTCAAATAGTGAGTTGGGGTGTTGCTGCTATACCACACATGCTAGAAGATCCCTCTCATCTTCTCTGTGAATTCTGTGTTTCTTACCAAGACTTTGTAGAGATGGGCTCAAGATAGAGAATGTGAAGATATGCAAAAGTTCTATGTCCATGTGGGTGTAAAATAAAAACAAAGGTTGCTTTCATAGAGGAGACAGCTGGCATCTGGGCTTATATGCAGTGTAACAAGAAAATGAGAAGGGATGAGCCTGGAAGAATAAGCAGGGTGATTTCATGAGAGGTCATGTGAGACATTTTAAAACATAAGCCCCTTGGAGCACCGGGGTGGCTCAGTCTTAATCTCAGGGTTATGAATTCAGGCACCACATTGGGCTCCACACTTGGCATGGAGCCTACTAAAAAAAAAAAAAAAAAAAAGTGTGCCCCTTACCTTAGGGCAAATAAAGAACAGTCACAAAGAGTCAAGAAGAAAAATGATACAATCAGGGTTATAGTTTAGAAAGATGACTCTAGCAGCAATTCAGGGAATGGGTTGGAGGAAGAAATGCTAGAGGCAAAGGAAAGTTGCAAAGCTTTGCAGCAGTCAAGGCAAGACATGTTAATAAAGACCTATGTTGGTTAGAGTAACAGTGAAGATGGGGAGAACTGGACAATACGGACACATTAAAGTTAGACACAGTAGGTCTTGATGATTGATGGGAGAGGCAAAAGGATTATCAACCTTATAGTTTGCCTAGGACTAAAGAGGTTCCCAAGACATGAGACTTTCAGTTTTAAAATTAAGACAGCTACAGGCAAGCCATTCCAGTTTTTATGGAACTGTGGGGGTTCCATGGATGTGAAATTTTTCATACTAACGCCAAGAAAATTCTGGGAAAACAGGGGTGAATTTGTCACTTTAATGGGGATTGAAGTTGTGGGTGAGTGAGGTGACCCCTAATTTCTGGCTGGGGAATGGAGATACCAGTCACTGAGATAGGCAAGGCAGGAGGGAAAAAAAAACAGATCCAGGTGGGAAGAAAATGTTGAGTTTTATTTTTTGGACATGTCCAGTTTTAAGGACTTAAAGAACACCAAAGAAGAAACATCTAGTAGATAATTAGATCCTTTTAAGTATCTGGTACTTGGCAGATTCTCTTATATTGACCACCTAAGAGTTGTGCTGTAAGAAGCAACAACATCTCCCCTTCCTCTCTGCCATCTGCTTGGGAGCCACAAAGCAGCAACCATGCAAAAATGCATCTCCATCCATGCTGGTCAGGCTCATTTCCAGATTATCAATGCCTGCTGGGAGCTCTATTGCCTGGAACATGGCATTCAGCCCAATGGCCAGATTCCAAGTGACAAGACCATTAGGGGAGGAGATGACTCCTTCAACACCTTCTTCAGTGAGACAGGTGCTGGGAAGCATGTGCCCAGGACAGTGTTTGTAGACCTGGAACCCACAGTCATTGATGACGTTTGCACTGGCACCTACCACCAGTTCTTCCACCCTGAGAAGCTCATCACAGGGAAGGAAGATGCTGCTTATAACTATGCCAGAGAGCTCTATACCATTGGTAAGGAGATCATTGACCTTGTCTTGAACTGAATTCGGAAACTGGCTGACCACTGCAGGTCTTCAGGGCTTCTTGGTTTTCCATAGCTTTGGAGGGGGAACTGGTTCTGGGTTTACTTCTCTGGTGATGGAATGTCTCTAAGTTGATTATGGCAAGAAGTCCAAGCTGGAATTCTCCATTTACCCAGCCCTCCAAGTTTTCACAGCTGTAGTCGAGCCCTACAACTCCACCTTCACTACCCACACCACCTGGGAGCAATCTCATTGTGCTTTCAGAGTAGACAATGAGGCCATCTGTGACATCTGCTGTAGAAACCTCAATATTGAATGCCAAACAGCACTAACCAAAATAGGTTAATAGGTCAAATTTTGTCCTCCATCACTGCTTCTCTCAGATTTGAGAGAGCCCTAAATGTTGATCTGAGCAAATTCTGGACCAACCTCATGCCCTATCCTCACATCCACTTCCCTCTGGTCACTATGCCCCTGTCACCTTTGCTGAGAAAGCCTACCATGAACAGCTTTCTATAGCAGAGATCACCAATGCTTGCTTTTGAGCCAGTGAACCAGGTGGTGAAATGTGAGCCTCACCACAGTAAATATGTACACGTTTTGCTGCCTGTTGTACCATGGCAATATGGTTCCCAAAGATGTCAATGTTGCCATTGCCACCATCAAGACCAAGTATACCATCCAGTTTGCAGACTGGTGCCTCACTGGTTTCAAAGTTGGCATTAATTATCAGCCTCCCACTGTGGTACCTGGTGGAGACCTGGCCAAAATACAGCGAGCTGTGTGCCTGCTGAACACAACCACAGCCATCAGTGAAGCCTAGGCTTGCCTGGACCGCAAGTTTGATCTGATGTATGCCAAGTGTGTCTTTGTTCACTGGTATGTGGGGGAGGACACGGAGGAAGGAGAGTTTTTTTGAGGCCCATGAGGACACGGTTGTCGTTCAGAAGGATAATGAAGAAGCTGGTGTGGATTCTGTTGAAGGAGAGGGTGAAAAAGGAGGAGAAGACTACTAAAGTTAAAAATGTCATGGGACACCTGGGTGGCTCAGTTGGTTAAGCGGCTGCCTTCGGCTCAGGTCATGCAAGGGCTCCTTGCTCAGCAGGGAGCCTGCTTCCCTCTGCCTGCCACTCTGTCTGCCTGTGCTCGCTCCTGCTCTCTCTGACAAATAAATAAATAAAATCTTTAAAAAAAAATGTCACAAAGGTGCTTCTTTTACAGGGAATCTTGTTCTGTTTTGAACTTGAAAAGTTGTGCTCTGATGAGTTAATTTGTGTGTAGCAGTGTATAGTCTAATATACAATTACCAACCTATGCTATAAAACACATGCTCTGGGGACGCCTGGGTGGCTCAGTTGGTTGAGTGGCTGCCTTCGGCTCAGGTCATGATCCCAGTGTCCTGGGATCAAGTCCCACATCGGGCTCCTTGCTCGGCAGGGAGCCTGCTTCTCTCTCTGCCTCTGCCTGCCTCTCTGTCTGCCTGTGCTCACTCTCTCTGACAAATAAATAAATAAAATCTTTAAAAAAAAAACAACATATGCTCTGTTACAGACCCAAGCTGTTCATTTCTCTGATGGGCTTGAATAAAGTATTCCCGGTCTTAAATGAATAAAAGGAAAAAAGAAAGAGAAAAAATTAGATTTAAAATATAGTTTGGAAGTTATTGGCTTATAGATGGCTCCTGAAGCTATGTGAATAAGTAAGCCTGCCCAGGGATGGTTTATACCAGAGAAAGGAGAGGAGAAGAAAGAAAAAGAGAATAATGGAAAATGAGGGGTGGGAAGGAAAGGGAACTGAGGATAGAATCCTGGGAAATACCAATAGTTACAAGATATATAAAGGTGACTGAGATTGAGCAGCTATAACATAAGATAAAAATTAAGAGTACATGGTCTAGTATTCTGGGAAAGACAATGCTGGAAGGATATGAGGTCAGTGTCAAGTGCTGCACACAGATCAGGTAAGATAAAGGCTGAAAATTATCCTTTGGATTTAACAGCATGGTCATTATTGATCTTGGTGAAGGCAGCTTTAAGACAAATGGGAGAGAGGAGCTAGACTGAAGAATGAATGGCAGATAAGAAATAGAGTTAAAAAGACAAAACAAAACAAAACAAAAAACTCCTTCCAAAAGTTTCCAAGGAAGGAGATATAAATGGAATAGATGAAGGGAGATGTGGGGTTAAGGAAAATGTTTTTATAATGGGTACCTTAGCCCAAGTCTTCTAAGAAACACATCTGAAGTGAGGATTAAAACACTACACTACTCTTCATGGGGGACCCGGATGGCACAGTCAAACAGCCAATTCTTGGTTTCAGCTCATGTCACAGTCTCAGGGTTATGGGATCGAGCCCTGTGTCAGGCTCAGTACTCAGCACAGAGTCTGCTTGAGATTTTTTTTTCCTCTCCCTCTGTCCCTCCCACTTGTGCTCTCTCTCTAAAATAAATAAATAAACCTTAAAACAACAAACAAACAAACAAAACTCTATTCTTCTTTTGTGAGATGCTAGCCCAGGGAAAGGAGGGTAAGGAAAGGAGGAACAAAGCAAGGAGAGATGCAAACCAATGTAATGAGTTGCACCAAGCACTGATGCCCACTTTATAATGATCTGTGAAGACACACAGTACGATGCTCAGCAGGTGTGTCTGCAGGCCTTGTCAGAAGGCTGTACAAAGCAAGCACACCTCTGAGCAGTCTGCATTGGGTAAGCAGGAACATTTGGAATCTTATTCAGAATCTTATTCAGAATCTTAAATCTCATTGGTCAATATTCATCCGACAAGAAACTTACTCCTCCACACTTCCAGGCTATGTGATCCAGTCCCCTAGCAGTCATCAAGAAGTTGAATTCTGTGCCTTGAGTCTAGTCATTAATCCAATCTGAATGAAACAGTCAATGCACCCTGGAACAGAGAGCTCAGTGTGTGGGCCATAGGAAAAAGGCAGGCTCAAGGCTCTAACTCAGCCTGCAGCAAAGGTGCAGTCTGATGGCGGTGGTGACAGACAACACAGTCCAGGGTCAAGCAATATCTTTATTTTTAAAAAAGTGATCAAGAAAGTCTAAGAAGATGCCCAAAATTTGTGTTCAAATTAGTAGAAAAGATTTAACATACTTAAATGTCACTGGATTGAATCAATAGAGAAGAAGCCAAAGGTATAGGAGAGAAGGAGTCTTGTTGACAGAAAGGTTTGGTACTAAGAGAGAAAATAGGTAGAGACAAAAGTAATTTTATAGAAGAGGTGAAAAGATGTTGTAAATTCCCCACATAAACTCTTAAATATCCTCAATGCTAGAACATATTTATTTCATTCTCATGTCTTGGGCTGGGCATCAGGAGAAAATCTACACTGTAGTCCACTAACCTTGATCTAGCCTTCCTCTGCCTTTAGGATTCATATGATGCAAGTTAAAGCCCTGTGCTTTAGGGGGCAGAGAGAGATATAAAGTGGAATAAGCTATAATAATTAAATGGTATCTGTTGAGTCACTATATTGCACATCTGAAACTAATATAACATTGTGTGTCAACTACACTAAAAAAATTAAAAAAAAAATTTTTTTTAGATAAATAAAAGCTATGGTACAGAACAAATGGAGCTCTTAGAGCTTTGGCAAAAGCAAACTTGAAACTTTTCATAGGAATATTCCTAGGATCAAGGACTCCCATGAAAAATGGCACATGGGAAAAAGAAATCCACATTGAAGGAAAAAAAACTATATTTTCATCTTTAAGCACTAGTGAAAAGGAAAATTCTGAAACTTTAAGATAAACATATTTAAAATGTTCAAAATGAAAAAAGAAGAATAAAATAGGGGAATTAAAAAACTATGTTTTTAAAAACAGATAATAGAATTTCTGGAAATGAAGAATACAATCATTAAAATTAAATGCAAAATGGATGAGTGGAATTGTAGACACTGCTGAAGAGAAAACTGATGAATTAAAAGATGGAACCTAGAAAATCAGTCAAAATACAGCTTAGAGGAAAAAAATGGAATACATGAAAGAAGAATGAAAAGAAATCATGGATAGAAGAAGAAGTTCCAACAGTTAATAGGGATTTCAAAACATCAAGAATCAGAAAGACAATATTTAAAGACAGAATGGCAGAAAGTATTCTTGAATTGAAGGAAGATCCATATATGAAGCATAGTGTTATATGATGCTGGTGTGAATCTCAGTTTTAGCTATCTGTCCTACTTATCTCTTGTTTGAGCTAGTGCTACACTCATTAACTTCATGTAGGCAAAAACTTGTTGTACCTTATATCATGCCCATGCTGCTCACTTCTCACTTGTTGCCCTTGGGTTTCTGGATTGATATCAAGGCACAGATGCTATGGTACCCATATATGAAAACCTCATGAGTGAAAGGGAGTTAACCTTCTATGGGGTGGATCTTTGACATCATTTTTCCTCCATTATCCACAAACTTTCAGTGCCAGGTGCTAAACAACACTCAGAGTGGTGATAGATATCCAGGCAGAGGTCTTCAGCCATATTATCAAGTGAGCTGGTACAGTGGGCAGGGGGATAAAGCTAGAAGCCAATTCTATGCCAGGCTAGCTTGCTGTGCACAGGAGTGACTGCAAACTATATAAATATACTCAACTAAGTGATTCCCCAATTAAATTTCTTCTTAGATCCTCAAAACATTTCCAATAGCACCCAACTCAAGGATAATTTTGAAAGGATATTCATCGGGTTCTCCAGAGAAATGGGTCCAAAAGTATATATATCTATATAAAAAGAGATTTATTTTAAGAAATTGGTTCACATCATTGTGGGGATGATCTCAAGACCTGCAGTCAGAAAACTGGAGATCCAGAAGAGATGGTGTAGTTTCAGCCCAAAAGCCAAGGTTGAAGACCCAAAAGGAGCCCATGTTTCAGTTCAAATCTGAAGACAGCAAGAATGTAGTCTCAGCTCAACACTCAAGCAGGAGTTCCCCCTTACTCATGGGAGGGTGTCAATCAGCCTTCAACCAATTGGATGAGGGCCACCTACATTAGAGAGGGCAATCTTCTTTACTCAATCTACCAACTCAAATGTTAATCTCATCCAAAAACACTCACAGACACCCAGAAATATTTAAGCAACTATCTGAGCACTCCATCACCCAGTCAAGTCAACACATAAAATTAACCATCACAGGAAGTCAAAGTAGAATGGTCTAGTGATTTTAACAAATTGCAGGTAAAGTATCCTACTTTTCCAAACTTCACAAAAGCATATGACCATATGAGCATTTTGAAAGGCCAATGCAAGTGAGGGGCCCTGAGACTAAGCTTCATTAGTTTCAACCATTGTTGAGTGAACTAGATAGTGAGTTTACATAAATATATACTCCCAATGGTGGTGTCAAAAGAACACCACCAGAGAGCAGCTTTTCTTCTAAAATGTAGGTTTTGTCTAGTATTTTCAATACTTGGATTAGAACATTTCAGGAATCTTTGCTCCCACCCAGAGCCTAGGGCTGCAATACCCACCTGATCATGTAAGAAAACACTTAACTATCCAAAGTTTTCTTCATTTCATTTCATTCATTACAATAATTGCTAAAACCCTTCCATTCCAGTTGAAACAAATAGCATCTCTTGAGTGTTTGTACAATACTAGATTCCTGATCTTTATCAGAAAAAAAAATACCCCCATTGTCATTTAAGATTATAATTGGTTGAAGGATTTTATGCTACACTACAGGATACAATATAGTCCTTCTGGCTTTTTAGTTAAACTTGATTTTATTCTTAAAAGAAAAATAATTTATAATTTTATATTTTCTTTTGCAAGAAACAAGTTTATACTGTTTCCACAAGATTAACTATCAAGCTAGCTCTGATAGCCAGGATACAAATTCCCATGTAAATCAGCACCACATACAGCATTGAGCTAGGAAAGTCACTTTCTGGGTTTCCAGAGTCCTAACTTTACAAGTCCTCTCAAGGAGGATGTAGGGAAAGGGATATGTTTACTCTTTCTGTACATTAGGGAGAACTAGAAGGAAGGCTTCTTCCTCTTCCTCTTTCTCTCCTCTTCTTCCTCCCCTCCTGCCCCACCACCAGTTCTACCAGATGGAGATGTTGGTGATCTGGTAATCCCAAAAGCGCTATAAAAAAACAGACAAAAACTCTGAATTGCACCCCATTATACTCCCAGTGGGAAGTGGAAAGGGTTACAAATCAAAATCCACTGAGAAGATTCCAAACCAAGACACAAAACAATCCTACTTTTAATCCTCTACAATCTCAGGAACAAGAAAGCCTCCTCCCTTTCTCAAGGATTTCCCAGAAGAGGGTACTATCTAGGCTACTGCAATATTTCCATCCAGTTCTGCCCTTGTGCTAGAATCTCAGGGAAATTGAAGGAAAAAATTAACATGCAGAAGACACAAAGATATGGGTGGGAATTTAGTATGTTAAAGGAAGTATAATAAATCTATGCTGGGACTTCAAAAAATGAAATTTGATTTTTTTGGTGAAAGACTCAAAACTAAATTCTAGGGTGGTTTTTTTTGCCCCCTTCCCTAAACTCTCTTAACTGGCACAGCAGATTAATCCATGTTCTGTTTCCCCATTCCAAAATATAAGCCTCATGGCCAAGTACACCTAATATTCCTGGTGAAGACTGTATTCCACCATACCTATACTTTCTCTTCTCACCAGTCAAGTTGTATGCTTATCAGAAAATCAGTTTGTGATGTGTTTTCATTATTTTAATTTCTTTATTGAGTTAAAAATTTTGTAAACTGATGAAATATGTGTGAGAAAAGAGAGGTAGATTTTTCATAAAACTTAAACTGAATGCTTTGGTAAAAACGAGATAAAGGCAGTTGTTAAAAAAAAACCTGCTGTCAAATTAAGTGTGAGTGAGATAAAAAAGAATGGTGAAAGAAATTAAAATCTTAAGGGACACTGCACTAAGATTGCTTTGCAAATGTCTTTAAAGTTTTGTGCAGCTTTCAAGAAACTAAAACCGAAAGTCATAGACAATGAATTATGATTAAGATTAAAGCAAAAATAAAAACAACTTACAACACTGAGTGGATTCACATTTAAAAAATAAAACAAGGCATTAGCCCAATATCAAAGCATTGGTGTATGTATGTACATCTTGGAGCTTAATATAAAATAGAATATCAACTCTAAATGTGTCTCATTTTGAATGAGTTCCCCACTTTGAGTCTTTAAACTGATCCCCATTCTCTAAAGCCTTCTACTGTACAACACTTCCATGCTTATCTTCCAAATGCTGTGTGTTCATTGGTTTCCCAATGCTTGCCCAACAAGCCAAACTCTGTGGTCTTAACAAATTCTACATAATTTTACTGAACTTAATTTTCTAATTTTATTATCTAAAGTCATATACTTTACCTGTAGCCCAACCGGACTCACAATTCTCTGAACCTATGTTGTAATTTTACGCTCATCCTAGTCTCTGTAATTGGAAGAAAGAGAGGAAGGGAGAGAGGGAGGGAAGGAGCGGGGAAAGCAGGAAGACAGGCAGGGAGAGAGGTAAGAAGAATTAACTTCTTGATGAGGATACTCCAATGACAGGTGTGAGGCAGTGATGATTTCATCCCATCACAGATGGTCCCAGAGCATTTGACCTCGCACTCAGTTCTAGCTAGCCCACTCAGTACATGGATTCACAGTAATGTGTTCAAGTGCTGTTAAATGTGGCAAGTATGGGGAATACATCAACACTCATAAATGATATCAATTATGTGGAAGAAAGTAGAAAATAGAAATAGAAAAAATTCAATAAGCAGAATGTAGGTAGGAAACTAAAAAGGACAGATGTAAATTTTGAGTGATGTAGAGAACTAATGTTCATTTGACTGTCTTAGTCTATAAATTTGCTTAAGTTCACAATGAAAAGAAACTTATAAACATATACAAAATGGGGGCACCTGAGTGGCTCAGTTGGTTAAGCATCTGCCTTCAGTTCAGGTCATGATCCCAGAGTCCTGGGATCGACCCCAACATTGGGCTCCCTGCTCGGCGGGAAGCCTGCTTTTCCCTCTCCCACTCCCTGTGCTTGTGTTCTCTCTCTTGCTGTGTCTCTCTCTGTCAAATAAATAAATAATATCTTAAATATATGTGTATATATGTACATATGTACATATATACATATATATATATATATACACATACATACATACACACACAAAATGTTCTACGAGCTGAAGAAGTTAGTTACAAAGTGAATCAGGGGAAATGAAAGAACTAAAGAACTCTGGGCTGGAAGGAAAAGACAAGACCACTGGTTAGCAACCAGTTGAGTCCCAATCTGGGAGTTCTTTGTTGTTGTTTTTTTTAAGACTTTATTTATTTATTTGACACAGAGAGAGAGATCACAAGTAGGCAGAGAGGCAGACAAAGAGAGAGGGGGAAGCAGGCTCCCTTCCGAGCAGAGAGCCTGATTTGCATCCTTGGACTCTCAGATCATGACCTGAGCCAAAGGCAGAGGCTTTAACCCACTGAGCCACCCAGGCACCCCCCCCCCCAACCTGGGAGTTCTTAAACAACTAACAGACTATGTGATTTCAAAATAATTTCCAAAATAACACACATTGAATCTTTTTAGTCCCTTAGTTTCTTCCTCATTCCTGAACCAAGAGGGAATTAATAATTCAATTATTTTTTCTATCCTTTTACATTCCTTTTCTGGCTGTAATTTTATTTTTCATTGGTTCAATTAAGTTTTTCTTAAAAATGACAGAATTATGAAAACTCTAAGCTAGAAAAGACCTTGAGCAATTATCTTCCATTTCCTTACTTAGCTAGCATCACACTAATGCTTTCCCAGGCAGATGATGCACTGTGTTATTTTTTTAAACCTCCAGAGGAGAAGATTCTACAATCTCCCAACGTTAACTACTCTCACCATTAGGAAATTCTTCCGTATATAATCTCAGTCTCTCATGCTGCTGTTCAAATCAGTTTCCACTTGGCAGAGCTGAGTCGATATTGAGAACAGCTGGTCTTCAGCCTCTTTGTAGCAATTCCTTATTTGCTGCCCCTGTAATTTAATAAAATTGAATTTCCTGTATAACTTTGATTTAGTCCTTAGCTTATATCCTTCTCCAAGCTGATTAACCCCAGCTCCCAACCTACCCAGAGAGTTCATTAGTACTTATCTGTACTCCCACATCACTTTGTAAGTATCTCTACCAGAACATTTTCACAATTTAGTGTGATTATACATTTGCCTGACTGTCTCCCTACACCTCCTTCTGTCTTATTTGCTTATGTAGTTCTGTGATTGGCATATAATAGGTCCTCAATAAATGACTATTGAATGACTCAATGAACTGATGAAATGGCATCCAGATAAACCACTTTCTTCTAGCCATTCAGTTGTGGCTGTCTTCTGTTAGTGAAGTTCCTTTTGATAGCAAGGAGCAGAGATCAACTCCAGTAGTTTGAGCAAAAACAGGGAATTTAGTGCAAGACTAGTGGAATACCTTACCAAATCTAAGGGAGAACTAAACCAAGACTCAGAAAAGGTAAGAACTAGTGCAATTCCTGTATTTCTTCAGCAGGAGGTGGTGGGTCTTTCTTCCAGAGCGACTTCCAATAACAATGTTACTCGTTGGACAACATTTCCAGTTGACGAGAGTGACAAACTGATTGGCTTATCTTAGATCAGAGGACAGGCCTAAGTCATCTTAGGTACCATCTCCTGGTACAGGAGACTCTTTCCTAACACTGAGATGGCAGTCAGGGTAGGGGTGAGGAGAACACATACCTGTGCACATTGCAGCTCCTTGGAGAAGGGGAACCCTGCAACGTAGAGCCATCACATGAGGTGCCTCCTGCAAAGACTCATGGATCCCTCAGGCCTGTTGTTTCTGTTGAGTTCTTGTGAGGGTGTCAGAGAGCTGAATAAACGAGGTCATTCAACTTTACTTTTTTTTCCTGCCTGACTATTTTTCTTCCAGCATCTGGTACCATGATTTAAGAAGATAAAAACCTGTCTTACTCAGTTGAAGTGTAAATTTCCTTTGAACTATGGATCAGTGCTTGAGCTAATGACAAATATTATCACAAGATTTATGGCACACAGAAAAATCCTTCTTTCTGAAATTCAGTGCACTTTGTATGTCACTGAATTGGTAGCAGACTCATACATGAGCTAGTGAATAGCCAGGGATAAACAGGTGGTGGCCAAGACCCCCAAACACCCTTCCAGTTGGCTCGTCAAGGTTTCAGCAATTTATCTTGAGCTTCCTCATAAGAATATCTGCCCTAAAAACAATCCTGGAGAGGGAGGGAAGGAAGAGTGGGCCAGCTACATACTAATAACACTTGGCAATAATTTAGCAGTTTTCAGTTAAGGTCTCTTATCTCTTATCTCCTTTTATAATTGAGTTAAGCACCTACAATAGGGGAAAAATAACCACAAATTCTCTTTAGCTCCTCCCATAAAGAGGAGTCCATTCCCAGCCCTTGAACAGTGGCTGACATTGAGATTTGGTTTGACTGAAAAAGGAAGAATTGGCATTGTGTGAATTCCAAGCCTAGGCCTCATTGTCCACATAAGAGGACAAAACCATGCAAGAACTTCTAAGTTTGGGGGTGTTCGCTGCAAAGAAATACATAATCTATACATCATCAAGACACAGCTAATTTCATACTATAGTAGAACAGGGATCCAATAAGGCATTCATAATAAATACATATTTTAAAGTATCTCTTGCCTTTTATTGGTATGACATAAATCTCTAATCTTCCTTGAAAATTTTTTATTATTTATACATACACACACCCATATACATATTTTTATAGCCCATCAAACTTATAAGCATGTTAATCTTGATTTCCTAACATTTTTGAAATAATGTTCATAGTTAGAATTTGGCCAATCCAGGATCGTTCTTCTCCAGGTTTTTTAAGACATTCAGGCAGTCTATAAAATCTCCTTCTGAATGTTAGACCATTTTCAAAATTCTCACTACTCTTTTTGCATCATTTACTGAGAGAATTAAACTTATGTTTTATATGTTTCCAGCTCTGTTCTCCTGAGTGAGTTGTCTGAAAGTTAACTGGATAGTGGGAAACTATGGACCATCTCCCTGGTTGTGGAGATTTGGCTTTGTTCCACTTCATCTTCCCTGACTTCTTGATTTGGAGATCTGTCACAAGCCCCTGCTGCGAGATCTTCTTTATTCTGTTTTCCTTTTATCTTTACCCAGAGACTTTCAAGAATTCTTCTTTGTTCTTCCTATTTCCATAGTTACTCTGGTATTTGAATATCTTCCTAGGTCTCATCCTGCTAGATAGAGAAGTTTATGGATGCTTAGTTTTGAATATGGAATGAGAGCTGGGATACTTAATAAGTAGCACAGAAGACTAGAAATTCCTGCAGCTGGCCATATCATATACCCTTCTGTACTCATTATTTAACTACATTTTTTATAAAATTCTGCTTCTCAAAGATGAAACAAGTCACCATTTCTTGCCTTAAAAAATGATATTCACTTTGTATGGCTCCACCTTTTTAAAAAATATTTTATTTATTTATTTAACAGAGAGAGAGATCACAAGTAGGCAGAGAGAGAGGCAGGAAGCAGGCTCCCTGCTGAGCAGAGAGCCCAATGCAGGGCTCGATCCCAAGATCCCAAGACCCCAAGATCTGACGGCAGAGGCTTTAAACCACTGAGCCACCCAGGTGCCCCTGGCTCCACCTTTTATTCATTTTTAATCTAATACTTTTATTGCCCTATGTCAGTTTCCAGTTTCTGATTTTCTTTTCTCCCATTACGATTATTTGCTTTCTATTCCCGACTCACTCTATTCCCCTTCTTCCAAGACTGGTATCTCCTTTTACCTCAGAAAAGAAATAGTAATCACCCTGATAAAACATAGACCAAAAAAACAAACAAACAAAAAACAAGCAAACAAACAAAGAAAACCTAAACTCTATGGAACAAGCATTAGAACATTATTTTAGGAGACTTCTTCAAATCCTACCATTCCTCCAGGCATGGGTATACCACAGAACTAGCTGCCTCCATCCACATTCATAACTGCCTTTCTAAAAAATAATGCTTCTCTGGAAGAGGGCATGGGAGAGTGCTCCATGAGAGGATGGAGATACTATAGACTAAAAACTTCAAAAAAGAATTCTTCTAATTATTTTTATATGGAGTTTAGATGAGAGGGGGGAGGGGAGAGAAGGAAAGACAAGCATTTGATCCCTTATTAAACATAAGTTTAATTCTCTCAGTAAATGATGCAAAAAGAGTAGTGAGAACAGCTTGACGGAGCACTTGGCTAATACACTTGACATCCACTTGCCTCAGTTTCCAACATGCTTTGCATAAATTACCCCACGTAAAGAGAGTAGGGAGATAATAAATGAATGTTGTACATGAAAAATTACTTTTAATCCACTATACAAATATAAGGAAAATTATTTCCATTTTATACCTAAGCAAAAGGGAATCTGGAAGTTGAAGACCTGCCTAATCTCATATGCCTGATCTCCTGACCACTGTGAACTTTTGTATCACACTTTCTTCCTGCAAGGCAAGGATTTATGGAAATCTATGACTTGAAAGAGCTTACAAATCAGTTATGGAAAAATGTCATACCCACAAAAGAGCAAATTACATCGTCATCATCATCATCACTGCTATTATTTAGAGCTTAGATTGTGTCAGACAGTTTTACACACAGTGATTCATTTAATCCTCTCTGTAGTCTTGTCAGACAGGCATTATTTTATCTACAATGTAGAGTAGAGGTAACATCAGCACAGAAAGATTTAGTGACTTGATGGAGGTCAGCAGGAAGGCGAATGGTACCAGAGGATTTGAAGTCAGTTGCCTAGTTCTTTTGTCTATGTATTGGATCACTGTACTCTCCTGCCTTTCTACTTAACAGTATACAGAATGAATTCCATATTCATGATTTAGTAAGTATTGTAGAGTGTCAGGGAAATTCATATTGAGGGAAAGACAGAAGAAAGAAAGAAAGAAACATAGACAAATATTCATCTCACCAAAAATAAAAACAAACTAGTATAGAACAAGAAACTGGGATAAGATTTATTTAACTGGAAGAAGCAAAGAAAAAGATCATAGGAGAAAAGGAAAAGAAAGTCTGTGCTTGGAATTTTCGGGAACTTCAATGGAACCATTCTGACCAAAGCAGAAGATTTGGGTAGAGGCATAAGAACAGAGTGTTAGATATGAATATGTTACAGCTGATCTACAATGAAAAACTAGGTTTAGACTCAGTAATAAACAATGGGAAACCACAAAGGCGTTTTAGTAAGGAGCTAAAGTCTAAAAATTTGTTTGCCGTGATAAACAGACTAGATTAGGGAGGCGAGGACACAAGATCTGCAGGAAGAAGTTAAGCAACTCTTGCAATTGCTCCAGTGGCATGAGGTAACAAGACTTGAATCACAGTGATGTGCAGGGGGAGGGGAGGACAGAGAGGCCATAGCTGAAATTATTCACAAAAAATTCACAGGTCCTGGTGACAGGACGGGGGTAAGTGCTAGATTTCCAAGATATGACCCATAGCCTCACACAACAAATACTCTTCTCTATATGGCTCCTGTAGCATTAGAATTTACAAACTCTCAAACATTTGCCTATAGGAGATGGAAGACCAAAGAACTGTGGCCCTACCCTAAACCAACATGCTATAAGGGATAAAAAATGAAGGACATGCCCAACAACTGAGAGAGGACTCTTTTGGGAGAAAGGGGCTTTAGCCACGAACAGTGACACCTTGGACAAACAATTTATATTTTCTGAAACTCAGCTTCCTGGTTTGTAAAATGAAATGAGTAGGATTTATCCCCCAAAATTGTTGATGCCATTTAATGAGTCATGCTATATAAAACCCTTAAGACAGTGCCTTGCACTGAATTGCTATTAAGTAAATGACAATAATTATAATTGTAGGTATTCTTTTCTGAGGCAATCACAAACTTGAGGTGCAGATGCAAATAGTATTTCTATATTATTTTATTCATGCATGTTTGTTGGGTAACTACTAGCTCTGTGGAAAGTATCAGAAACATATAATACATAAACATAGTTTATGTCCTTGAGAAATTCCTCGATAAGAAGTAGAAGAGTTAGAGCAAAATGTATTAACAGGAGAAAAGTGTTTCTGAAGTGGACAATACCATCTAAGAAGAAAATTTGTAATTCAAAGACTGGGAAGAGACAAAATTGAAGACCAGAGTAAAGAAGAGCATGTATGGGAAAAATGTCACAAAAGTGAAAGTGAAAGAATAAGTTTTAGATTATCTTGAATTTGAAATTTCTGGAAAGATACAACATTTCATGCTCCATAGAATACTAAGTATCCACAAATAATAACTCTGTAACAACTAACTCATGTACTACTTACTACATACCAAGCACTATTCTATGAGCTTTATACATAGTTCACTTAATTTGCAGAACAACTTTTGACTTAACGACTTAACTTATATGCTTTCCCTTGTACAAATGAATAAACAAAGGCAGATAGAGGTCAATAAATTGTCTAAAGTTATTCAACTACTAAATTGTGGAGCTATGACTTAATACTCGGCACCTCCAGCTCCATAGTCCAGGCTCTTAGGGGCATCTACAAATAGATTCTGGAGAAAGGAAGGTATTTCATGGCAGACAGCTTTCTAAGAGTAAAAGAAAATACACTCTAATATGGTCAACCCAGTGTGCTATTGTCCTGGAATAGATATCTAAGTAACTTCATGGAATCAGTCTTTCCACCTTTCTCATCAAACTTTGCTACCAGGAAAGACTAAAACAAAACCATGGTTTTGAAGTTCTGAGGAGAAAATTAACAAACCTTGGGCATGCCTAGGAGCAAGACATGCCATCTTTGCTTTCCAGTGACTGCTGGAATTCTGGGAGACAAAGCTGAATTTGGGAAGTGAAAGACTGACAATACAAATCATGTTGTAGAATGGTATATGGGTTGCCATTGCACTTAAGATATTGCAATGAAGAGACCCTCCCAGAGCAAGAAAAACTTCACTGAGTCAAGGAAGCGAGAGGAGCTAGGAGTCAAGATGGCGGAGAAGTAGCAGGCTGAGACATCAGGCAGCAGGAGATCAGCTAGATAGCTTATCAAACCATTCCGAACACCTACAAATCCAAAAGGAGATCGAAGAGAAGAAGAGCAACAATTCTAGAAACAGAAAATCGACCACTTTCTGAAAGGTAGGACCAGTGGAGAAGTGAATCCAAAGTGACATGGAGATAGACCCCGGGGGGAGGGGCCAGCTGCTGGCAAGCGATGGAGCAACAGAGCACAAAATCAGGACTTTTTAAAGTCTGCTCCACAGAGGAACATTGCTCCAGAGGCTAAACCGGGGTGAAGACCTCACGGGGACAGTGTGGCCTCAGGCCCACGGGGTCACAGAAGGATCGGGGGTGTCTGAGTGTCGCAGAGCTCACAGGTATTAGAGCAGGGAAGCTGGCTGCGGAGACAGAGAGGAGGAGTGAGCTCTCAGCTCAGGGTTACCTTGAACCATAATCCGTGACACAGGCCGGTGCTCTGGACATGGGATCCCCACAAGATCTGGGGAGACTCAGACCTGGAGAGCCCAGGGATCTGCGGGGTTCAGAGACTCCAGGTGGGGCTGTGTGCCAGAGACAGAGATGCTTGGTCACAACCCCGTACAGACCTTGGAGCACAGCCGGAGGCCAGTGAGATGAGAGTGATTGCGCGCAATTTTCTCCAAGTGTGGCTGGAGGCCGGGGAGATGGGAGTTTTAAGTGCTTTTCTCTGAAGCACACTGACGAGTGGGGTCCCGAGCTCTCTGCTCTTCTGGGCCGGAGATTGGGAGGCCACCATTTTCATTCCTGTCCTCCAGAACTCTACGGAAAGCATTCAGGAACAAAAGCTCCCTAAAGCAAACCTGAGCAGATTACTTAGCCTGGCCCCTGGTAGGGTCGGTGCAATTCCGCCTGGGGCAGAGACACTTGAAAATCACTACAACAGGCCCCTCCCCCAGAAGATCAACAAGAAATCCAGCCAAGACCAAATTCACTTACGAAGGAGAAAAGCAGAATTCCAGAGGAGGAGAAAGCAAAGCATGGAATTCATGGCTTTCTCCCCATGAATCTTTAGTCTTGCAAAGTTAACTAATTTAAAAAAATTTTTTTTTCTTCTCCTAATTTTTTTTTAATTCTTACCCTTTCCTCTTTTAACATTTTTTAACTAGTTTATCTTAATAACTTTCTTAAAAAAATCTTTTTTGAACCTTTATTATAGTCATATTTTATTCTTCATTGTATCTAACTTTATTCTTCGTATACACACAGGGTTTTTTTCTTCTAAAAAATTTGGGGTACAACTTCTTCTAAGAGATCAAAATATACCCTAAATCTAACACTGGGCTTGATCTAGTCTCCAGCCCAAGCAAGTTCTCTCCACTTTCTTTTTTTTTTTTTTTAAGGTTTATTTACTGGACAGACAGAGATCACAAGTAGGCAGAGAGGCAGGCAGAGAGAGTGGGGGAAGCAGGCTTCCCCGCTGAGCAGAGAGCCCAATGTGGGGCTCGATCCCAGGACTCTGAGACCGTGACCTGAACTGAAGGCAGAGGCTTAACCCACTGAGCAACCCAGGCACCCCTCTTTTTTTTTATTCTATCTACCAACTTACCTTATCAATTCCTTTGTTAGAAATTTAAAAAAAATTTTTTTCATCTTTATAGTCATATTCCATCCCTTCATTGTGTTTACCCTTATATATGTTTTTCATTCTTTAAAATTTTGGGAGGTAGTTTCTTCTAAGAAACCAAAATACTCCCAAAACTAAGTGGTTGACCCTGTTCTAGTCACCAGTCTAATATATATATATATTTTTTTTTCTTTTTTTATATTTTTTCTCTATTTGTGTTCTTTTTAAAATTGTTTTCTCTTTTCTGAACTTCTTTTTACCCCCTTTCTTCCCCCCCTCCACAATTTGGGGTCTCTTCTGATTTGGTTAAAGCACATTTTCCTGGGGTCTTTGCCACCCTTTTAGTATTTCATTTGATCCTTCATATATTCTTATCTGGACAAAATGACAATGTGGAAAAACTCACCACAAAAAAAAGAACAGGAGGCAGTACCAAAGGCTAGGGACCTAAT
This sequence comes from Taxidea taxus jeffersonii, assembly GCA_003697995.1. Lineage (NCBI taxonomy): Eukaryota > Metazoa > Chordata > Mammalia > Carnivora > Mustelidae > Taxidea > Taxidea taxus. The sequence continues at coordinate 35,649 of ML099683.1, forward strand.
CAATACAGACATTGGTAATATGTCAGATCTAGAATTCAGGATGATGATTCTCAAGGTTCTAGCCGGGCTCGAAAAAAGCATGGAAGATATTAGAGAAACTCTGTCTGGAGAAATAAAAGCCCTTTCTGGAGAAATAAAAGAACTAAAATCTAACCAAGTTGAAATCAAAAAAGCTATTAAGAAGGTGCAATCAAAAATAGAGGCTCTTACTGCTAGGTTAAATGAGGCAGAAGAAGGAATTAGTGATATAGAAGACCAAATGACAGAGACTAAAGAAGCTGAGCAAAAGAGAGACAAACAACTACTGGACCATGACGGGAGAATTCGAGAGATAAGTGATACCACAAGGTGAAACAACATTAAATAATTGGGATTCCAGAAGAAGAAGAAAGAGAGAGGGGGGCAGAAGGTATATTGGAGAGAATTATCATAGAGAATTTCCCTAATATGGCAAAGGGAACAAGCATCAAAATCCAGGAGGTGCAGAGAATCCCCCTCAAAATCAATAAGAATACGTCCACACCTTGGGACGCCTGGGTGGCTCAGTTGGTTAAGCGACTGCCTTCAGCTCAGGTCATGATCCCAGCGTCCTGGGATCGAGTCCCACATTGGGCTCCAGTCCCACATTGGGCTCCTTGCTCAGCAGGGAGCCTGCTTCTCCCTCTGTCTCTGCCTACCACTCTGTCTGCCTGAGCTTGCTCTCTCTCTCTCTAAAAAAATAAATAAAATCTTAAAAAAAAAAAAAAGAATAGGTCCACACCCTGTCATCTAATAGTAAAATTTACAAGTCTTAGCAACAAAAAGAGAATCCTGAAAGCAGCCCGGAACAAGAAGTCTGTAATATACAATGGTAAAAATATTAGATTGGCAGCAGACTTATCCACAGAGACCTGGCAGGCCAGAAAGAACTGGCATGATATATTCAGAGCACTAAACGAGAAAAACATGCAGCCAAAAATACTATATCCAGCTAGATAAAATAGAAGGAGAGATAAAAAGCTTCCAGGACAAACAAATACTGAAAGAATTTGCAAAGACCAAACCAGCTCTACAGGAAATATTGAAAGGGGTCCTCTAAGCAAAGAGAGACCCTAAAAGTATTAGATCAGAAAGGAAGAGAGACAATATACAGTAACAATCACCTTACAGGCAATACAATGGCACTAAATTCATATCTCTCAATAGTTACCCTGACTGTAAATGGGCTAAATGCCCCAATCAGAAGACACAGGGTTTCAGAATGGATAAAAAACAAAACCCATCAATATTCTGCCTACATTTTAGACCTAAAGACACCTCCAGATTGAAAGTGAGGGGGTGGAAAACAATTTACCATGCTAAAGGACATCAGAAGAAAGCTGGGGTGACAATCCTTATATCAGATCAATTAGATTTTAAGCCAAAGACTATAATAAGAGATGAGGAAGGACACTTCATCATACTCAAAGGGTCTGTCCAACAAGAAGATCTAACAATTTTAAATATCTATGCCCCTAACATGGGAGCAGCCAACTATATAAACAATAACAAAATCAAAGAAACACATCAACAATAATACAATAATAGTAGGGGACTTTAACACTCCCCTCACTGAAATGGACAGATCATCCAAGCAAAAGATCAACAAGGAAATAAAGGTCTTAAATGACACACTGGAGCAGATGGACATCACAGATATATTCAGAACATTCCATCCCAAAGCAACAGAATACACATTCTTCTCTAGTGCCCATGGAACATTCTCCAGAATAGATCACATCCTGGGTCATAAATCAGGTCTCAACAGGTATCAAAAGATTGGGATCATTCCCTGCATATTTTCAGACCACAATGCTCTGAAGCTAGAACTCAATCACAAGAGGAAATTTGGAAAGAGTCCAAATACATGGAGACTCAACAGCATCCTTCTAAAGAATGAATGGGTCAACCAGGAAATTAAAGAAGAATTGAAAAAAATCATGGAAACAAATGATAATGAAAACACAATGGTCCAAAATCTGTGGGACACAGCAAGGGCAGCCCTGAGAGGAAAATATATAGCAATAAAAGTTTTTCTCAAGAAACAAGAAAGGTCTCAAATACACAACCTAACCCTACACCTAAAGGAACTCGAGAAAGAACAACAAAGAAAGCCTAAACCCAGCAGGAGAGGAGAAATAATAAATATCAAAGCAGAAATCAATGAAATAGAAACAAAAAAAAATAGAACAAATCAATGAAACTAGGAGCTGGTTCTTTGAAAGAATTAATAAGATTGATAAACACCTGGCCAGACATATCAAAAAGAAAAGAGAAAGGATGAAAATAAATAAAATCATGAATGAAGAGGAGAGATCACAACCAACACCAAAGAAATACAAACAATTATAAGAACATATTATGAGCAACTCTATGCCAACAAATTTGACAATCTGGAAGAAATGGATGCTTTCCTAGAGACATATAAACTGTCAAAGCTGAACCAGGAGGAAATAGAAAACCTGAATAGGCCCATAACCAGTAAGGAGATTGAAACAGTCATCAAAAATCTCCAAACAGGGGTGCCTGGGTGGCTCAGTGGGTTAAGCCACTGCCTTCGGCTCGGGTCGTGATCTCAGGGTCCTGGGATCGAGCCCCATGTCGGGCTCTCTGCTCTGTGGGGAGCCTGCTTCCTCCTCTCTGACTGCCTCTCTGACTGCCTCTCTGCCTACTTGTGATCTCTGTCTGTCAAATAAATAAATAAAATCTTTTTTTAAAAAAATCTCCAAACAAACAAAAGCCCAGGGCCAGATGACTTCCCAGGGGAATTCTACCAAACATTTAAAGAAGAATTCCTATTCTCCTGAAACTGTTCCAAAAAGTAGAAATGGAAGGAAAACTTCCAAACTCATTTTATGAGGCCAGCATCACCTTGATCCCCAATCTAGACAAGGATCCCATCAAAAACGAGAATTACAGACCAATATCCTTGATGAACACAGATGCGAAAATTCTCACCAAAATACTAGCCAATGGGATCCAACAGTACATTAAAAGGATTATTCACCACGACCAAGTGGGATTTATTCCAGGGGTGCAAGGTTGGTTCAACATCCACAAATCAATCAGTGTGATACAATATATTAACAAAAGAAAGAACAAGAACCATATGATACTCTCAATAGATGCTGAAAAAGCATTTGACAAAGTACAACATCCCTTCCTGATCAAAACTCTTCAAAATGTAGGAATAGAGGGCACATACCTCAATATTATCAAAGCCAACTATGAAAAACCCACCGCAAATATAATTTTCAATGGAGAAAAACTGAGAGCTTTTCTGCTGTCAGGAACACGGCAGAGATGTCCGTTATCACCACTGCTATTCAACATAGTACTAGAAGTCCTAGCCTCAGCAATCAGACAACAAAAAGAAATTAAAGGCATCCAAATCGGCAAAGAAGAAGTCAAACTATCGCTCTTTGCAGATGATATGATACTATATGTGGAAAACCCAAAAGGCTCCACTCCAAAACTGCTAGAGCTTGTACAGGAATTCAGTAAAGTGTCAGGATATAAAATCAATGCACAGAAGTCAGTTGCATTTCTTTACACCAACAACAAGACAGAAGAAAGAGAAATTAAGGAGTCAATCCCATTTACAATTACACCCAAAACCATAAGATACCTAGGAATAAACCTAACCAAAGAGGCAAAGAATCTATACTCAGAAAACTATAAAGTACTCATGAAAGAACTTGAGGAAGACACAAAGAAATGGAAAAATGTTCCATGCTCATGGATTGGAAGAATAAATATTGTGAAAATGTCTATGCTACCTAAAGCTATCTACACATTTAATGCAATGCCTATCAAAATCCCATCCAATTTTTTCAAAGAAATGGAACAAATAACCCTAAAATTTATATGGAACCAGAAAAGACCTCGAATAGCCAAAGGAATATTGAAAAAGGAAGCCAAAGTTGGTGGCATCACAATTCCAGACTTCAAGCTCTATTACAAAGTTGTCATCATCAAGACAGTATGCTACTGGCACAAAAACAGACATATAGATCAATGGAACAGAATAGAGAGCACAGAAATAGACCCTCAACTCTATGGTCAACTAATCTTCGACAAAGCAGGAAAGAATATCCAATGGAAAAAAGACAGCCTCTTCAACAAATGGTGTTGGGAAAATTGGACAGCTGCATGCAGAAAAATGAAATTAGACCATTTCCTTACACCACAATGAAAATAGACTCAAAATGGATGAAGGACCTCAATGTGAGAAAGGAATCCATCAAAATCCTTGAGGAGAACATAGGCAGCAACCTCTTCGACCTCAGCCACAGTAACTTCTTCCTAGGAACAATGCCAAAGGCAAAAGAAGCAAGGGCAAAAATGAACTATTGGGACTACATCAAGATCAAAAGCTTTTGCACAGCAAAGGAAACAGTCAACAAAGCCAAAAGACAACTGACAGAATGGGAGAAGATATTTGCAAACGACATATCAGATAAAGGGCTAGTATCCAAAATCTATAAACAGCTTAGCAAACTCAACACCCAAAGAACAAATAATCCAATCAAGAAATGGGCAGAGGACATGAACAGACATTTCTGCAAAAAGGACATCCAGATGGCCAACAGACAAATGAAAAAGTGCTCCACATCACTGGGCATCAGGGAAATACAAATCAAAACCACAATGAGATACCACCTCACACCTCACACCTCACAGTCAGAATGGCTAAAATGAACAAGTCAGGAAATGACAGATGCTGGCGAGGATGTGGAGAAAGGGGAACCCTCCTACACTGTTGGTGGGAATGCAAGCTGGTGCAACCACTCTGGAAAACAGCATGGAGGTTCCTCAAAAAATTGAAAATAGAACTACCTTATGACCCAGCAATTGCACTCCTGGGTATTTACCCTAAAGATACAAACGTAGTGATCCGAAGGAGCACGTGTACCTGAATGTTTATAGCAGCAATGTCCACAATAGCCAAGTTATGGAAAGAACCTAGATGTCCATCAACAGATCAAAGGATAAAGAAGAAGTGGTATATATATACAATGGAATACTATGCAGCCATCAAAAGAAATGAAATATTGCCATTTGCAATGACATGGATGGAACTAGAGGGTATTATGCTTAGCAAAATAAGTCAATCGGAGAAAGACAACTATCATATGATCTCCCTGATACGAGGAAGTGGAGATGCAATGGGGACGGGGGTTAAGGGGGTAGGAAAAGAATAAATGAAACACGATGGGATCAGGAGGGAGACAAACCAAAAGAGACACTTAATGTCATAAAACAAACTGAGGAGGGTGGGGGGGAGGGGTGTTGGGAGAGGGTGGGTGGGT
>ML099683.1:41078-74678 GCA_003697995.1 Taxidea taxus jeffersonii
GGGGGGGAGGGGGGTTGGGAGAGGGGGGGTGGGTTACATTATATGTTTAAATAAAAATAAAAATAATTAAAAAAAAAAAAAGGAAGCGAGAGGGTCCCAGTGGCACGCCGAATGGATACCAGACTACTTGACACAATTCAATTCCACACAAACCAACATCAAGAAATCCTGAATACACAAAATAAAGTCAGGAAGAATACTGGGTAAAGTTTTTTGAGTACTTATTCTGCATTAGATATAGTTCCAAGTGCTTTCCATGTAGTATTTAATTCAATCTCACAATTCTATGTGAAGGGTAGTATGGTTTTCATTTTACAGTTGACGAGACTGAGATACAAAGGCCACACAGCTAACAAGTATTTCTGTCAGAATTAAAACCCAAGTAGCCTGATCGAGAGTCCCTGCTAACTGGAACAATTTACTACATTCAGGTACACATGTAATCTTTATTTTTCTCATTTCTTTTATACCTAGAAATTTTTACCTCTTAATATCCTTCACCTATTGACTGGATTGATATTTTTCACATAATTCAGAGCACTTTTCAGGTCTTATTAAGGCCTGAGTTAAAAACTCATGCTCTTAACTGCTGGAGAACTAATCTCTTCATTAGCCTTTCTCTCCTATTAATCCAGGGTAGGCCTAAATTTTCTTACATGTTCAGGGTGATAAATACATTTTCAGGATTAAAAATACAGTTATAGGTATAGATATCAGCACTGCTGCTAGTTCCTCGACCTACTGAGGAAGAAACAATGATTTGAAATTTGAGCTGGTGAGCAAATATGTCTTCAAGTCTACGACATTCATTAAGTAGCAATTTTTTCTCTTTATGTGGAGTACTCTTCTGTTAACTTATGTGGGACAATAAGACAGGGAGTCTATTAATTTTTTTTCCCACCTACCAGAACGAAATTTGAATAAAATCAGCTTTAGTTGAAAAACTAAAAAGCTCTTCACTAAAGTCATATAACGGTTCACCACTAGATGGAGCAACTAAATTTTAAATTTTTCACTTGCGGCAAAACTTTAAGCTTGTTTTGAATATAGTCTTAATTTTAGGTCACTTATTTCCTATCTGCTCCCTTTTTTTCCCATCAGATGTTTGGACATGTATTATAATCTCTGCCAGAGAACATTTAATAAAAACATCATTGCCATTAGTACATTTCATCTTGTAAACTTCATGCTCTGTGTGAAAAGGTGGACCACAGGCAAATAAAAGCTCAGAATTTCAAGTAAAATAAATTAGAAATTCAACTTACACATTTTAATATGCTTCACAACTACATTAGCTGCTTTCATATATATAATCTACTAGTGAACAATGTGACCCATTCCATTGAAAGAAGCAAAAATTACCTCTGACCCACCAAAACAAGTGTCACACCATTTGTGTAGAAATGTCCTTTTGTGTAGATGATTTTTTTAAGCATTAAATAATGCAGGCCTGGCTGGAAGAGCCAGGATGATGTTTGATAGTGTGGCATAAAAAGCAAAACAGTCTAGGGTCAATAATTTTTGTACAATTGGGGAAAGTTTTTCTAGACCATGTGCATTATTCTCTTTCAGTGAAAGCCAGAGCAATCACTCATTCATTTAATAAATATTTATTAAGAGATTATTAAGGTGGGTGCCTGGATGGCTCAGTCATTAAGTGTCTGCCTTCAGCTCAGGTCATGATCTCAGGGTCTTGGGATCAAGTCCCACATCTGGCTCTCTGCTCAGCAGGGAGCCTGCTTCCCCGCCCCCTCTACCTGCCTCTCTGCCTACTTGTGGTCTCTGTCAAATAAATAAATAAAATCTTTTAAAAGAGAGAGAGTGGGGCACCTCAGTGGCTCAATGGGTTAAAGCCTCTGCCTTCAGCTCGGGTCATGATCTCAGCGTCCTGGGATCGAGCCCCACATCAGGCTCTCTGCTCAGCAAGGAGCCTGCTTCCCCCCTCTCTCTGCCTACCTCTCTGCCTACTTGTGATTTATCTCTGTCAAATAAATAAATAAAATTTAAAAATAAAATAAAAAATAAATGAGAGAGATTATTAAGGTCATCATAATCCCCATATAATGGGCATCATAATCTGTACTCACTTTTAACTCAGGGACAGAACTTTGTCTCAGAATTAGGCTGAGGCTGACTGTACACTGGAAAGTTCAGCATTAAATGGGTCTATTCTGGTAAAACAAGAAAGAAGAATTGCTAGAATGAGTGAAACAAGTGTTGATGTTTGTGATAACCAGGGTGATGGAGGAAGGGAATAAAAACCGAATAGGGAGAGACACTTTCCCTTTATCCACTACTGACTATGGGTGTCAACAATCCTAGACATAGAGTACTAGAGATCCATGTCAGAACCACACAGAACATTCAGGTTCATTCTGAGCACCATTGTGTTTAATACAGCTACTTATTAGTTATATGCTCATGTTTCAGGCTAAGCTATTTTTTTTTGTCATTATAAAGACTTGAATTAAAGAATACTTTTGCTCCTCAAAGAATAAAAAAAAGAATACTTTTTGCTTCCTCAAAAAGTTAAAAATTGGGGCACCTGGATGGCTTAGTTAAGTGTCTGACTCTTGATTTCAGCTCAGGTCATGATCTCAGAGGGTGTGAAGCCTGCTTAAGATTCTCTCTTTCCTTCTCCCTCTGCCTCCAACCCCACTCCTGCTCATGTGCTCTCTCTCTCTCTCAAAAAACAACAACACCAAAAAAAAAAAAAGTTAAAAAATATAACTACCAAATGATCCAGCAATTGCACTACTGGATATTCACCCAAAGAATACAAAAATACTAATTCAAAGGGATATATGGACCCCAATGTTTATTAGCAACATTATTTATAATAGCCAAACTAGTGAATGAGCCCAAATGTCCATGGATTGAAGAATGGGGTGTGTGTTTGTGTGTGTGTGTGTGTGTGTGTGTATTCATATAAAAATAATGGAATATTATTTAGCCACAAAAAAGAATGAAATCCTGCCATTTGCAATGACATGGACAGAGCTATAAAGCATAAGGCTAAGTGGAATAAATCAGTCAGAGCAAGACAAATACCACATGATTTCACTCAGATGTGGAATTTAGGAAACAAAAGAAATGGGAAAGGGAAAAAAGAGAGAGAGAGTCAAACCAAGAAACAGACTCTTAATCATAGAGAACAAACTGGTGGTTTCCAGAGGGGAGGTGGGTAGGGGGATGGGTGAAAGAGGGATGGGAATTAAGGAGGGCACTTGTGGTGATAAGTGCCTGGTGGAGCGGAGAAGGGCTGAATCACTCTATTGTACACCTGAAACTAATACTACATTGCATGTTAACTGGAATTCAAATAAAAACTTAATTTTTTTAATTTTAAAAAATAAAATAATAAAGAGTATTTTTTGTAATATTAAAATTCTCTGTCTAGACCAATAGCAGGAGTCGAGATTCTGTTGATTAGAAGGAGCAAGTCAGGTAAGCAGCCGTTTTCACAGAATGATGCCTCATTAAAACTTTTCCTGCCTGAGGGCACCTGGGTGGCTCAGTGGGTTAAAGCCTCTGCTTTCAGCTTAGGTCATGATCCCAGGGTCTTGGGATCGAGCCCTGCATCAGGCTCTCTACTCAGCAGGGAGCCTGCTTCCCCCTCCCTCTCTCTGCCTGCCTCTCTGCCTACTTGTGATCTCTGTCAAATAAATAAAATTAAAAAAAAAAAACTTGTCCTGCCTGAACTAGACAGCTGCATTCATGCTCAAACACTTTCCACATGGGCTAGTTGGGTAGTTATTCACCCAAAGGCCATTTAATTTTATCTTTGAGTTTGAATAAGCCCGATGATTATCTGATTTTATAGTCCTTAGCAGATTTGAGGTAACAAATGAGAAAGAGAATGACAATAAAAAATATTTATCAAGCACCCATTATTTTCCAGGCATTGTTCTAAGCAGGTTTATTTCACCTAATCCTCACCACAACCTTGTGATTTAGGTGCTATCATTACCCACCAGTTCACACATGGAAAAAAACTGAAGAGCAGCAAGGCTAAGTAACTTGCCCAGGGTTACATGTGACAGATCTGAGGTGTCCCCCCAAACAGCTGGGCTCCAAGCTTACTTTTGAAATCACTAACCACTGTGAAGAAGGACTGGTAACTTACAGGCCTGGAACAACAGTAAGAAATGACCATAACTAATCTAACAGCAAGAGAAGAGAAAATGTGTAAAGGGCAGTGGAACAAATTTAAAATGCACAATAATCTGGGGCCATATAAAGCATCAGCAAACTTCTCTTTCATTACATACTTTCTGGATTTTTCAGGACACTTTAGACTTTAAGCATTTATTCCCATAACCCCAAGGGCACTCAATATTTTCATACAGTTTTCCCTAATTTTCAACTCAGAAAATAGCTACCCAAATATACCCAAAACTTACTCAGCATTAAGTACAGTCTAGCAATGATTATAGTACAGCTCTGCAATCATGAGTGCCAACTGTGAATGTGTCTGTGTCATGTTCTCTGAGTCATGTGTGCTCCAGGTATCAGGACCACAATGTAGGGACTAGGATGCAGATGGCCTCTGCTAAGGGGAAGCTTAGAAAGAAGCTGCCATAAATCTCATTAGAATGGCAGGACATGTGCCCAACCCCTGGGAGAACCAGAGATACTGGAAGTATGGGGGTATTACTAAGAAGCCAGCTCTCATAGCCAGTCTCAAGGCTTATCCCAGACCATACATATCTCTCAGATGAGAAATGGGGAGAGCTGTCATAATACACACACTCACCCCCACCTGTAAGTTAAGTGGACACAAGAGATCCCCCACGGAATGCTGCCTGTCTCCACTGGGATCAAGAGCCTGAGTCAACTTTTCAGGGTAAGTTTCCCTTTCTTCAAAGAAAGGAAGAACTAGAAAGTCTTTGGGGAGCTTTATCAACTTCCTATAGGAAGACAAAAACAGTTATTTTATTTTTAAAGATTTTATTTATTTATTTGACAGAGAGAGACACATCGAAAGAAGGAACTCAGAGGTAGTGGGAGAGGGAGAAGCAGTCTTCCCACTGAGCAGGGAGCACAATGTGGGGCTCAATCCCAGGACCATGGGATCATGACCTGAGCTGAAGGCAGATGCTTAACAACTGAGCCACCTAGGCACCCCCAAAACATACTTTAGGGGAGGAAACAAGATGGCAAAGGAGTAGGAGACAGAAATAGCATAAGGTCCCAGGAGTCCAGCTAGATAGGTATCAAACCATTCTGAACACCTACAAACTCAACAGGAGATAGAAGACAAGAAGAGCGGCAATTCTAGGAACAGAAAATTGACCACTTTCTGGAAGGTAGGACGTGCAGAGAAGTGAATCTGAAGCAATGGGAAGATAGACCACAGGAGGCAGGGCTGGCTCCCGGCAATTGGTGGAGCAGGAGAGCACAAAATCAGAATTTTTAGAAGTCTTCTCTACCAAGGGATGTCACTCAGAAGGCTAAGCAAGGAGTGGAGCCTTCGTGGGGACAATGTGGTCTCAGGACGTGCAGGGTCAAGAAAGACCAGGGTGTTTGAGTGCAGCAGAGCCCCCAGGTATCAGAGCAGGGAAGCCAGCTGCAGAGACAGAGCTGAGGAGTGGGCTATCAGCTTGGGGTTACTTTAAACCATGATTCAAGGCATAGTAAGGCCATTACTCTTCAAGAAGGACCCCCACAAGTTGCAGCTCTGGAGAGATCCCCTCTTTCCAACTCAGGGAGGAGCAGCGCTGGAGTGAGTGGCAGGAATCTGCTGGCTTTGGAGACTCTAAACAAGGCTGTGCGCCAGAGATAGAAACGCTCAGTAATTGGCTGGGTGAGCTCTGAGTGCAGCCAGAGAACAGGGAGAGGAGAGGGATTGACTGCTTAGCTCTGAGGGCGCACTGAGGAGTGGGGCCCTGGCTCTTGGCTCCTGTGGGGTAGGAGATTGGGAGACTACCATTTTCATTCCCATCCTCTAAAGCTCTACGGAAAGCACACAGGGAGAATAAGCTGAGAGTGAATCCAAGCAGATTACCTAGCCTGGCCCCTGGCAAGGGTGGTGCAATTCCAGCTCGGGCAAAAACATTTGAGAATCACTATAACAGGCCCCTCCCCCAGAAGATCAGCAAGAACACCCAGCCAAGACCAAGATCATTAATCAACAAGAACTGCGGAACTCCAGAGCTAGGGGAAAACAACATAGAATTCATGGCCTTTTTCCCAGGATCCTCTACTCTTGCAAAGTTAAATTTTTTTCGTGTTCTATTTTTTTAACTTTTCCTCTTTCCTCTTCTAACTTTTTAAAACTATTTTATCTTATCAATACCTTTTTTTAAAAAATCTTTTAAAATATTCATTATTGTAGTCATATTTTTATCCATTCATTATATTTAATCTTATCTTTTGTATACATATACGTTTTGTTTCTTTAAAATTTGGGGATACAATTTCTTCTAATAGATCAAAATATTCCCTAAATCTAGCTCCAACCTGAGCATACCTGAGCATATTCTCTTTTTTGTTCTTTTTCCAACCAGTGACTATTATCAATTCCTTTTTTAAAATTTTTTTAAAGATTTTCTTTATTTATTTGACAGACAGAGATCACAAGTAGGCACAGAGGCAGGCAGAGAGAGAACGGAGGAAGCAGGCTCCCTGCTAAGCAGAGAGCCCGATGTGGAGCTTGATCCCAGGACCCTGGGATCATGACCCAAGCTGAAGGCAGAGGCTTAACCCACTGAGCCACCCAGGCGCCCCTAAAATCTTTTTATATTTTCATCTTTACAGTCATTTTCCATCCCTTCATTGTGCTTACCCTTTTTTAAATATATATATGTTTTTCTTTATTTAAAATTTTGGAAAGCACTTTCTTCTAAGAGACCAGAATATACCCAAAATCAAGTGGGCAGCTCTGTTCTATCCACCAGTCTAACATATATACATATATATATGTATATGTATATATACACACACATGTATATGTATATATATATATGAAAAAATTTAAAAAAATTTTAAGATTTTTTAAAAATGTTTAAAAGATTTAAAAAATTATATACATACGTATGTATATAATTTTTTTAATATTTTTTTTCCTCCTTTATTTTCCCTCTGGTTTTGGGTCTCTTCTGATTTGGTTAGTGTATACTTTTCTGGGGTCTTTGCCATCCTTTTAGTATTTTACTCTCTAATTCATATATTCTTATCTGGATAAAATGACAAGGCAGAAAAACTCACCACAAAAAAAGAACAAGAAGCAGTACCGATGGCTAGGGACCTATCAATGAGGACATTGGTAACAGGTCAGAAATAGAGTGCAGAATGACAATTCTCAAGGTGCTACCTGGGCTCCAAAAAAGCATGGAAGATATTAGAGAATCCCTTTCTGGAGAAATAAAAGCCCTTTGTGGAGAAACAAAACAACTAAAATCTAACCAAGTTGAAATTAAAAAACCTATTAATGAGGAGAAATAAAAAAATGGAGGCTCTTACTGGTAGGATAAATGAGGCAGAAGAGAGAATTAGTGCTATAGAAGGCCAAATGATGGAGAATAAAGAAGCTGAGGGAAAGAGAGACAAACCACTACTGGACCACAAGGGTAGAATTCGAGAGATCACTGATACCATAAGATGAAACAATATTAGAATAACTGGGATCCCAAAAGAAGAAGAAAGAGAGAGAGGGGCAGAAGGTATATTGGAGCAAATTATAATAGAGAATTTCCCTATTATGTCAAAGGGAACAAGCATGAACATCCAGGAGGCACAAAGAAACCCCTTCAAAATCAATAAAAATAGATCCACACCCCATCATCTACTAGTAAAATGTACAAATCTTAGTGACAAAGAGAAAATCCTGAAAGTAGATCAGTACAAGAAGTTTGGAACATACAATTGTAGAAATATTAGATTGGCAGCAGACTTAATCACAGAGACCTGGCAGGTCAGAAAGGACTGGGATGATATATTCAGAGCACTAAACAAGAAAAATATATGGCCAAGAATACTATATCCAGCTAGACTGTCAGTGAAAATAGAAGGAGACATTAAAAAAAAAAATTCCAGGACAAACAAAAATAAAAAGAATTTGAAAGCAGCAAACCAGCCCTACAGGAAATATTGAAAAGGGTTCTTTAAGCAAAGAGAGATCCTAAAAGTAACAGACCAGGGAGGAACAGAGGCAATATACAGTAACAGTCACCTTTCAGGCAATACAATGGCACTAAATTAATATCTTTCAATAGGTACCCTGAATGTAAATGGGTTAAATGTCCCAATCAAAAGACACAGGGTATCAGAATGAATAAAAAAACAAGACCCACCGATATGCTGTCTACAAGAAACTCATTTGAGACCCAAAGACACCTCCAGATTTAAAGTGAGGAGATGCAAAACAATTTACCATGCTAATGGACATCAAAAGAAAGCTAGGGTGGCAATCCTTCTATCAGATCAATTAGGTTTTAAGCCAAAGACTATAATAAGAGATAAGGAAGGACACTATGTCATGCTCAAAGGGTCTGTTCAACAAGAAGATCTAACAATTTTTAATATCTATGCCCCTAACATGGGAGCAGCCAATTATATAAACCAATTAATAACAAAATCAAAGAAACACATCAACAATAATACAACAATAGTAGGGGACTTTAATATCCTCTTCACTGAAATGGACAGATCATCCAAGCAAAAGATCAACAAGGAAATAAAGGCCTTAAATGTCACACTGGACCAGATGGGCATCACAGATATATTCAGAATATTCCATCCCAAAGCAACAGAATACACATTCTTCTCTAGTGCACATGGAACATTCTCCAGAATAGATCACATCCTGGGTCACAAATCAGGTCTCAACTGGTACCAAAAGACTGACATCATTCCCTGCATATTTTCAGACCACAATGCTCTGAAGCTAGAACTCAATCACAAGAGGAAAGTTGGAAAGAACCCAAATACATGGAGGCTAAAGAGCATCCTACTAAAGAATGAATGAGTCAGCCAGGAAATTACAGAAGAATTGAAAAACTTAATGGAAACAATTGAAAATGAAAACACAACGGTCCAAAATCTGTGGGACACAGCAAAGGTAGTCCTGAGAGGAAAGTATATAGTGATACAAGCCTTTCTCAAGAAACAAGAAAGGTCTCAAATACACAACCTAAACCTACACCTAAGGGGCTGGAGAAAGATCAGCAAAGAAAGCCTAAACCCAGCAGGAGAAGAGAAATCATAAAGATCAGAGCAGAAATCAATGAAATGGAAACCAAAAGAATAGTGGAACAAATCAATGAAACTAGGAACTGGTTCTTTGAAAGAATTAAGATTGATAAACCCCTGGCCAGATTTATCAAAAAGAAAAGAGAAAGGACCCAAATTAATGAAATCATGAATGAAAGAGGAGAGATCACAACCTACACCAAAGAAATACAATTATAAGAATATATTATGAGCAAATACATGCCAGGAATTTGACAATCTGGAAGAAATGGATACTTTCCTAGAGACATATAAATTACCACAACTGAACCAGAAAGAAATAGAAAACCTGAACAGACCCATAACCAGTAAGGAGATTGAAGCAGTCATCAAAAATCTCCCAACAAATAAGAGCCCAGGGCCAGATGGCTTCCCAGGGGAATTCTACCAAACATTTAAAGAATTAATACCTATTTTCCTGAAACTCTTCCAAAAAATAGAAATGGAAGGAACATTTCCAAACTTATTTTATGAGGCCAGTATTACCTTGATACCAAAACCAGACAAAGACCCCATCAAAAAGGAGAATTATAGACCAATATCCTTGATGAACTCAGATGCAAAAATTCTCACCAAAATACTAGCCAATAGGATCCAACAGTACATTAAAAGGATTATTCACCATGACCAAGTGGGATTTATTCCTGGACTGCAAGGTTGGTTCAACATCCACAAATCAATCAATGTGATACGATATATTAATTAAGGAAAGAACAAGAACCATATGATACTCTCAGTAGATGCTGAAAAAGCATTTGACAGAATACAGTGTCCTTTCTTGATCAAAACTCTTCACACTGTAGGGAAGAGGGTACATACCTCAATGCCATCAAAGCTATCTATGAAAAACCTACAGAGAATATCATTCTCAATGGGGAAAAACTGGGAGCTTTCCCCCTAAGGTCCACTATCACCACTGCCATTCAACATACTACTAGAAGTCTTAGCCTCAGCAATCAGACAACAAAAAGAAATAAAAGGCTTCCAAATTGGCAAAGAAGAAGTCAAACTATCACTCTTTGCAGATGATATGATACTTTATGTGGAAAACCCAAAAGACTCCACTCTAACACTGCTAGAACTCATACAGGAATTCAGTAAAGTGTCAGGATATAAAATCAATGCACAGAAATCAGTTGCATTTCTATATACCAACAGCAAGATAAAAGAAAAAGAAATTAAGGAGTCGATCCCATTTACAATTGCACCCAAAACCATTAGATACCTAGGAATAAACTTAGCCAAAGAGGCAAGGAATCTGTACTCAGAATACTATAAAGTACTCATGAGAGAAATTGAGGAAAACACAAAGAAATAGTAAATGTTCCATGCTCATGGATTGGAAGAACAAATATTGTGAAAATGTCTCCGCTACCTAAAGCAATCTACACATTTAATGTAATCCCTATCAAAATACCACCCTTTTTTTTTTCAAAGAAATGGAACAAATAATCCTAAAATTTATATGGAACCAGAAAAGACCCCAAATAGCCAGAGGAATGTTGAAAAAGAAAACCAAATTTGGCATCATCACAATGCCAGACTTCAAGCTCTATTACAAAGCTGTCATCATCAAGACAGTATGGTACTGGCACAACAACAGACACATTGATCATTGGAACAGAATAGAGAGCCCAAAAATAGACCCTCAACTCTCTGGTCAACTAATCTTCAACAAAGCATGAAAGAGAGAGTCTCTTCAACAAATGGTGTTGGGAAAATTTGGCAGCCACATCCAGAAGAATGAAATTGGACCATTTCCTTATACCACACACAAAAATAGACTCCAAATGTGAGAAAGGAATCCATCAAAATCCTTGAGGAGAACACAGGCAGCAATCTCTTCGACCTCAGCCACAGCAACTTCTTCCTAGAAACATCACCAAAGACAAGGAAAGCAAGGGAAAAAATGAACTATTGGGATTTCATCAAGATCAAAAGCTTTTGCACAGCAAAGGAAACAGTCAACAAAACCAAAAGACAGCTGACAGAATGAGAGAAGATATCCACAAATGACATATCAGATAAAGGGCTAGTATCCAAAATCTAGAAAGAACTTATCAAACTTAACACCCAAAGAAAAAATAATCCAATCAAGAAATGGGCAGAGGACATGAACAGACATTTCTCCAAAGACATTCAAATGGCCAACAGATACATGAAAAATGCTCAACATCACTCAGCATCAGGGAAACACAAGTCAAAACCGCAATGAGATACCACCTTACACCAGTCAGAATGGCTAAAATTGAAAAGTCAGGAAATGACAGATGTGGAAAAGATGTGGAGAAAAGGGAACCCTCCTACACTGTTGGTGGGAATGCAAGCTGGTGCAGCCAATCTGGAAAATGGTATGGAGGTTCCTCAAAAAGTTAAAAATAGAGTTACACTATGACCCAGCAATTGCACTACTAGGTATTTATCCTAAAGATACAAATGGAGTGATCCGAAGGGGTATGTGCACCCAATGTTTATAGCAGCAATGTCCACAATAGCCAAACTATAGAAAGAACCTAGATGTCCATCAACAGATGAATGGATAAAGAGGATATGGTACAAATATATGCAGTGAGATGCCATGCAGCCATGAAAAAACCAGAAATTTTGCCATTTGCAATGATGTGGATGAAACTAGAGGGTATTATGCTAAGCAAAATAAGTTTATCAGAGAAAGACAATTATCATATGATCTCTCTGATATGAAGAATTTGAGAGGCAGGGCGGGAGGTCATGGCGGGAAGGGAGAGAAAGAATGAAACAAGATGGGACTGGGAAGGGAGACAACTCATAAGAGACTCAATCTCAGGAAACAAACCGAGGGATTGCTGGGGAGTGTGTGAGCAGGGAGGGATAGGGTGGCTGGGTTATGGACACTGAGGAGGGTAGGTGCTATAGTGAGTGTTGTGAATTGTGTAAGACTGATGATTCACCCACCTGTACCCTTGAAGCAATAATACATTATTGTTAATTTTTAAAAATTAGGAAATAAATAATAAAATCAGCTTGGCTGATCTTACAAAATATCATAAAATGATAAGCTTCTAAGCAACAGAAATTTCTTTCTCACAGTTCTGGAGACTGGAAGTCTGAGATGAGGGTCCAGCAGGGTTAGTTTCTGGTGGGAGTCCACCATAGGCTGTAGACTGCTGATTTCCAGTGGAGGCCAAGAGCAGAGAGAGGAAGGAAGCTCTGTCTTGCTCTGAGGGCATCAACCCATCCAGGAGGGCTCCATCCTTATATCCTCATCTGACCCTGAATATCTTCTGCAGGCCCATCTCCTAAGAGCATCACATGGGTAGGGGGATTTCAACATATGAATCTCAGGGGCACAAACATTCAGTCCATAAGAAGACTCTTTAAAAAAATAATAATAATATCTCTATCATACTTTTGAAATTAATAGTAATTCTGTGACATCAAGAAATATCTAATCATACACTTCCTCTATTGATGAAAAAAACCCAGAAAACTAAACAAGTTTAAAACCAGAAGCCCAATGAGCTGACAGTGAAACAGTTTATGTTTTAATCTTAGTTTTGCCCAGTTGATGACCATGACAAATTCTGGACTTTGATTTACCTCTCCTAAAATGAAGAAAATGCCCATTAATGTTCATTCTCTCATCATTGTTACAAAGAGCAAGGTACTTAACTTCTCTGAGCTTTAGTATCTCATGTATAAAATGGGAGTAATACCAACCACCTTATATGAATATTGAAGAAGACAAAGCAGATGAAGTAGTTGACATAAGACCATCACTCCAGAAAATTACATTACTTCTCTTTCTCTTTTGAATCCCATACTCAGCTTAAAATAACACTGCCCCATTTAATAGTGTACAATCCATGGTTTGATTTCTTTTCTCATGTATTCACAACAACCTGGAAAAGTAAATAGCTGAGGCTATGTGTAATCTAAGGCTCAGAGAGAAAGATAGACTTACTCCAAGTACACAGCTGTTAAATGGCAGAACCAGGATTTGATTAGAAAAAGCTTCTGACTTCCCTTTGTTCTTCTGAACCTGTGACATCAAATGAAAGCTAAGCTTTATTCTGAATATTTTATTCATAGATGTAGGAGAACATTAATGGTCCAAAGGAAAATTTCCATCTAAAATGTTACATATTTTAGGTTGTTTGAACTGATGGGGAAAATTTCTTCATTCATTCTTCATTCATTTCTTTTTCTTTTTTTTAAGATTTTATTTATTTATTTGATAGAGAGAGATCACAAGTAGGCAGAGCAGGCAGAGAGAGGGGGAAGCAGGCTCCCCACTGAGCAGAGAGCCCAATATGGGGCTCGATCCCAGGACTGAGATCATGACCTGAGCAGAGAAGGCAGAGGCTCAAAGCACTGAACCATCCAGGTGCCCCTCAACAACTCATTTCTTTAGGTGTTCAGGACACCAGAGGTTTCAGTGAAAAATAGTCATGTGAAGGTTTTAAAAATTAACTACATTGAAGCTCAAATGTCCAATTTATTACACATTAAAAGTAAATTTCTAAACCTAATGCTGAATGCACTTAAATAAATAATCACATTTAAAATCTATCAGTGAAATTTCACCATGTTTTTTAATTTCTTTTTTAAAGTATTTATTTATTTATTTATTTATTTATTTATTTATTTATTTATTTTAGATAGAGGGTGAGAGAAACAGAGCATGAGCAGGGAGAGCAGCAGAGGGGGAGAGAGAGGGAGGATTCCAAGCTGAGCCTGGAGCCCCAAGTGGGGCTCAATCTCTCAACCCTGAGATCATGACCCAAGCTGAAACCAAGAGTCCACTCTTAACCAACTGAGCCATCCAGGCACCCCTGTTTTTTAACTTCTAAACAAAAATGCCTGTATTTTTCTCACAAATGAAACTAGAAACCATTGCCTGCAAGAAACAAGGCAACCTGACCAAATGCTCATTGTAATTAGAGTTCCCATTGTAATTCAGGTTGCAGATGACACCATATCCTCCAAGTACCCTTGATTTTGTGGATTTAGAAGTAAAAAAATCACAATGTTGTGTCACTTCACTCACTCACCATAATGCCTTCCAGGAGAATGCTAAGTTCTTCTCAGCTACCTGGGAGAATGTTAAGTCCTTCTCAGCTACAAAACCTGTGCAAAAAAATCATACTATAGCTCAGCCGTTTTGTATGTTGGTTTATATGAGCCTCATGTGTTTCTTCTTAAGTTGGTATTTCATGTAGTTAATTGCTATTGTGGAAAACTCCCCTCTTTAGATTTTCTCACTGATATATAAGTAAATTGTTGTGAGTTTAGAATAAACCTGGATGGGAGGACAGAAGCTATGTTGTCAAAAATCTCAAGAAATATCAATAACCATTATCCACAAGTCTGCATCAGAATTCAAAATGACCTTGGACAACTGGAGAAGAGTTGGAAACAAAGAACACAGTATTGAGTGGGGCCAAGTACAACACAAATAGCAAGGACAAACTAAACTATCAAAAAGGAAATGCAGAAAGGGACTGTGGCTATACAGATACATGGCAGCAAACTGTGTAGGGTCAAAGTGAATCATTAACTGACCATAGAAGAGCAAGGAAACTGCACTTTTTTCTGGTACGAAAGGATCATCAGGCCAGTTTCCTTGTGTGTTCGATGTTAGTGGATCCTCTACCAGAACACCAGCCAATTCGACCACTTCCTTTTTAAGAGTTTTTAATCCATTTTATTTCCAAATAAACAGTGATTGATGCCACAGAATAGTAACTTAGTAACCCTCCAAATGTTTTAACTATAAAGGACAAGGCACATTTTATCCAAGTCCTGCCCCCTACTCAGTAGACAGAGGAAATACAACTAAATCTGCAAGTTTGTTCACATCTTAGATACCCAGGGGCACAAACAAACAACAGCAACAACAAATATCCCCAGGGGGTTATTTGTGCCTTCTCTTCACACCTGGACCTTATTGGTGAATGACCTTCCTTTTTTTTTTTTAAACATTTTATTTATTTGACAGAGAGAGACACAGTGAGAGAAGGAACACAAGCAGAGGGAGTGGGAGAGGGAGAACCAGGCTCCCCACCGAGCAGGGAGCCAGATGTGGGGCTCGATCCCAGGACCGTAGGATCATGACCTGAGCCAAAGGCAGACGCCCAACAACTGAGCCACCCAGGTGCCCCAATGACCTTCCTTTTTCACCATGACCTCTATTGTTGGAAAAACTCCCCATGCACTCTTGGTATCCTGTGTTAGCTACTGCAGTTCCGTTCCTGGCTCCCATTCAGGTTAATCCCTTGACGGTATTCTCCCGGCCACCAAAATCGCCTCATACAAAATTTTCTGAAGTTAGTAGGCATTAGTCCACATGCTGGCAAGCACTATATTTACTGGTTGACACATTAGCTATGTAAGATATATATTACTCTTTTTTTTTTCACCTGAAGACATTTTGTCAAAGAGGTTTTTTTTTTTTTTTTTTAAAGATTTATTTGACAGACAGAGATCACAAGTAGATAGAAAGGCAGGCAGAGAGAGGAGGAAGCAGGCTCTCCACTGAGCGGAGAGCCCGATGTGGGGCTCGATCCCAGGACCCTGGGATCATGACCTGAGCTGAAGGCAGAGGCTTTAACCCACTGAGCCACCCAGGCGCCCTAAAGAGGTTTTTTTAATATATTTTAACTCCAGCATAATTAACATACAGTTTCAGATGTACAATATGGTGATTCAACAAATCTCTATATTACTCAGGGCTCAGCATGGTAAATGTATTCTTGATCTCCTTCACCTATTTGCCCTTCCCTCACCCACTGCCCCTCTGCAACCACCAGTCTGTTCTCTATAGTCAAGAGTCTGGTTTTTTGTGGGTCTTTTGAAAGGGACCACTTAAAGAGCAAAGTAGAGATTTTAGAACCTAAGGTGACATGAGAGCTATAAAGAAGCATACAAAGTTTAAAAAAATGGAAAACAGAATTACAGACAAGATAGAGGAAAGGCTCTATAACAACAGCATAGTGGCCAAGAGTGGCCTTGTACACTGATGACAAAACAAGATAAAATGGGTTCATCCTGTTACTTGAAGTCATGCCATAAATGGCAATTTTTGAAGACACTAGTGGCTAAGCCATCCACAGCTGAGAAGTAAATAATTCACCTTACTCCTGAATACAAACACAAGCACATTATAGTCCAGATAGTGAGCGGCTGAGAACAATGAGAATGTTTATCTTACAGTGCTTGGTGGAAGAGGGACACAGGGTGTTTATTATACCCAGCAACCATCCAGGACTAGCCTGTGGTGTCTGCTGTGTTTCATAAGGGAAGACAAGAAGAAGAAACTTGGAAGGAAGGTAGGATCTTGCTGGATCAAATTCAAACCTATCTCTTAACCAGCTCTGAGAACGGGCACAGATGAGATACCCAGCATATGCAAAACAAGCCTTTACAATTTTCAAACTGATGCTGGTAAAGAGGGACAAATTCGCTCAGTTTGAGATCAGGTACATGAATTTAAGGTTAATATTACCTCTTAAAGAAAACACTAAGAAGCAGTGGTGAAAGATTATAGTAGAGCCTAAAGAATTATTCCGTGCTCCATTTAAAAATTAAAAAAGAATATAGCTTTTCTTTGATGGTGTCCTCAGGATTATTTGAGCTATGGCCCCTTGAACTGTCCTTAGTCAGTGTAACATTTTTATTTTCCCCCTTCTAGATTCCCATGATGATTACCCAGTTTTTTGTATCACCAGTATATTTTTCCTTTCCTGTAATCCTATGTTCTTTCTTTGTAATAGGCTTTTTTCTTACTTGAGACATTTTTTCAATTTATTACACTTATGTTAGTGACCACTTCCCATTGTTTTAAAGTGAACTTAGTCTCATGAAATGTGCAGACAGATCTATAATGCAAACAGACTTTTCTTAGACTAGCTGTCTTATTCTTTTCCCATTTTGATTATACCATTTCTTGACCTATAAGATCACTATATGAGTGGTACAGAGCAGTAACACTATGGAAGGTTGGATGCAAAATTGGAAATACATGTGGAAGGGTCAGTTGAATAA
The DNA here is from genome assembly GCA_003697995.1 of Taxidea taxus jeffersonii. Lineage (NCBI taxonomy): Eukaryota > Metazoa > Chordata > Mammalia > Carnivora > Mustelidae > Taxidea > Taxidea taxus. Next base: position 58,335 of record ML099683.1, read on the forward strand.
TTATAGAAGGAATGCCTAGAATGCTTATAGAACAAGGGCTTGAGTCCATGTAGGTTTGAGAAAAACTCATGCTTCCCTCTTGATATGAATATTTTCTTTTTCAAACTTTTTGGGAGATGTGCTTAGAGTATCAGGTTAATCCTGACCTGTGACAGTAGAGAAATGCTGCCACTTTTTGCATCCTGCTGAGAACAGATCTTCACACATAGATAAATTATAGGATAAATCAACCTACCTTTTCTGCATAGATAATGGTGACACACTTGCTCATATTCACGTGGAGTCCTTGGTTTGGTTAGGCTTTAATAGTTTTTTAAACATTTTATGAAAGCCTCCTTATAGTTAGTAAACACTAATAAGATATTATTTTTAGGACAATTTTCAAAAGATGAAAATAATGCAATATTTAATAGTTCAATGAAATCTAAAACTACTAGATTTGAATCATGGGATTTGGCAGGAAGAGCAAGAGATCATTACTCTGAAAAGTTAAACCAGATTACAAAGGGCCTTGTATGTTATACAAACGGATTGGATTTTATCTGGGAGGTAATAGGGAGTGGACTTAGGAGGGCCAAAATCTGATTTGCATTTTAGAAATACCTCCAATGGCAGTGTGAAAGACAGATTACAAGGAAAATGAGACTAGAGACAAAAGCCTCTTAGAGAGGCTTTTTCAAAAGCCCCAAAGATGACAAGCCTCTAAGGGAGGACCCTAACTAATACAATGGTCATGAGGATTATGAGAAGAAAACTCATCTGAGAGATGTTTGAAAAGTAAGTTCAGGGGCACCTGAGTGACTCAGTCGGTTAAGCATCTGCCTTCAGCTCAGGTGATGATCCCAGGGTCCTGGGATCAAGCCCCATGTCAGGCTCCCTGCTCAGTGGGGAATGTGTTGCTCCCTCTCCCTCTACCTGCTGCTTGCCCTGCTTGTGCTCTCTCTCTCTGTCAAATAAATGAATAAATACAATCTTAAAAAATAAGTAAAGTAAGTTCAATACACACTAAGTGATGAGTTAGATAGCAGGTAGAACACAGAAGTGAGGACAATTCTGAGTGTCCTGACTTGATCAGGTAGGTGGCTGGTGATGCCATGAACTGAAGTAGATAATATAAAAGGAAAAGCAGATTTGGGGAAAACAATAAAAATGAGCTTAAAGATATGTAGGGTGTTAGGAAGAAATAATTCATTGTTAGAAGTATGGTGTTGATTAAGCCAAAGGTTTGAGAAGAATAGATGCACAGGTGATTGCCCAGCTGATGGGAGTTGGGGAGTTAGTCTGCAGACATGTGGAACACTGAGTCCTGACCATTTCCCAGCCCAGTACACCCGTGGGATACGTTGCAACCTCATCAGTAACTATGACAATACGGTGATTTTTAAAAGATGTGTTCTCAGCATTCTCCCCCACCTTTTTTTAAAAAGGATTTTATTTACTTGTTTGACAGAGAGAGAGATGACAAGCAGGCAGAGAGGCAGGCAGAGAGAGAGGGGGAAGCAGGCTCCCTGCTGAGCAGAGAGCCTGATGCAGGGCTTGATCTGAGGACCCTGAGACTGTGACCTGAGCTGAAGGCAGAGACTTAACCCACAGAGCCACCCAGGTGCCCCAGCACTCTCCCCTTTGAGCATTGAGATACAGACTCAGTGACAGAATCCCTGAGGATTGTAATATTTAAGGCACTACTGTTTAAACTTCAGCATGCATAAGAACACACAGCAAGCTCCTTAGAACGAAGATGTCTGGGACCTACCCCCAGCGACCCAGATTCAGTGTGTGCTGCGGGGCTTGGGAATCTGCATGTTGCAAAAGCAACAGCCGGTGGGGTGCCTGAGTGGCTCAGTCAAATAGCTGCCTCAGTTCAGCATCCTGGGGTCAAACCCCATATGGCTCCCTCCTGAGCAGGGATCCTGCTTCTCCCTCTCCTCCCCACTTGTGTTCTCTCTCTCTCCCTCTCTCAAATAAATAAATAAAATCTTAAAAAAAAAACAACACCTGGTGTTTCTCATATACTCTGAAGTTTAAGAGGTTCTTTTGGAAGGTTTAATAAAAAGGAAGAAGAGAAAAGTAGTCAGAACTTTCTATATGTGAAGTTTGCCTTAAAAACAACCATGTGTTTTGGAGGACATTGGGAGAAGGAGAGGAGAAGTGATTTGGGGGACATCAGAGGGGGAGATGAACCATAAGAGACTGTGGACTCTGAGAAACAAATAGGGTTTTGGAGAGGAAGGGAGTCAGGGGTTGGGTGAGCCTGGTGTATTATGGGTATTATGGAGGGCAAGTATTACATGGAGCACTGGGTGTGGTGCATAAACAATGAATCTTGGAACACTGAAAAAATTCAATTAAATTTAAAAAAAACTATTTGTTTAACTCGAATCAGATTATTTCATTTTGTTTTAAAGTCCATGGTTTTGGTCAAAACCTAGAGATTTCATTTACCTGAAAAAGTTTATAACAAATAGATTTGTCTGCTTTGAGTCATAACAGTCTATTTCCCTAGGCTGAACAAGGGAAAAATATAAAGTTCAATACAAAACAAAAAAGTGAGAAGCAACTGGTTTACAAAATTTGAAAATGGCTAATTTAAAATGGTAAATCATTATGCATAATGGAAAGGGTCCTGGACTAAAATTCAGAAAATCTGCATTATTTGGCATTACTATGAACTTTGAGCAAGTCCTTTGAAATTTCTTTTTTCTTTTTTTTTTAAGATTATTTATTTATTTATTTGACAGACAGAGATCACAAGTAAGCAGAGAGGCAGGCAGAGAGAGAGGAGGAAGCAGGCCCCCTACTGAGCAGAGAGCCCAATGTGGGGCTCGATCCCAGGACCCCTGGGATCACGACCCAAGCCGAAGGCAGAGGCTTTAACCCGCTGAGCCACTCAGGTGACCCTCCTTTGAAATTTCTAAGCCTTCCTTTTCCTATTTATCATAAGAAAAGAGTAGGGCTAGAAACATAAGATTCTGGATAAGATAGATGTGTGGTCTTTTAACTTGTATATTAGGTTGAGCCAAATGAAAATGATATTAAGCCAAAGATGGCAATTTCATATGGTCCAACATATCTAGGCCAGAGCTGACCCCCTAGGCAGGGGCTTTATCCCACTCCATCACACAGTCAGCTTGCTTCATTTTGCCCAACTACAACTTGTCTTTCTCTAGGGCCAAAGGAGACCCATCTTCATGTCATTCAGGCTCTGTGATTTCTGTGGGTGATAACCCTTTTCACCTCTACATTGAAAAATCCTGGAGCAGGACTCAGGTTGCCATAACTTGGGTCATAGCCTCACATCAGCCCAATAATTCCATCAGAGTACTATTATTGACAGAAAATGGATCATTTTCCTACCCCACTGTACAGAAGGATGGAATAGTGTGAATGGCAGCTGTCAGTTCCCTAAGGAGGTGTGGTGCTGAATAGACAAAAACTAGATATCCCCTATACATCTGGATGTCTCTGGCTGTGCATGATTTAAAATATACTTTATTCATTGGAAGGAGACATTATGACTAAACTAAACCAGAAGGAAGATTTGGATTCAACATCTTTGTGACTCAGAAAATTATTTTCTTCTTTTGAATCTATTTTCTTATCCAAAAAATGTATTATAAACACCTCAAAGGGTTACTATGCAATTCTATGAAATCATGTGTGTGAAATATCTTTGAAAATTGTAAAGCACTGTGCAAGTTAAGAAATTTTTCATTCAATAAACATGTATTGAATGCCTCCTGTGGGTTGTGGCCTTTATTAGGTGCTGAAAAAATTAAGATGAATACAATATGATATTGTTGCCTTTTATAACATCACATAAGATCTAGATAACATCCAGTATGTGAATAAGCTCAGGGAATCTTAACTTTTTAAATATTTAAATTAGACAAAATACTTGGCAATTGAGTCAGAGAGTACAGTAGTTTAAGAAATGCAGGGATGGGGGAGGAGTCAAGATGGTGGAGGTGTAGAGACTGAGATGACATCAGGTCACAGGACTTCAGTTAGGTAGTTATCAAAACATTCCGAATACCTACAAACCTGACAGGAGGTTGAAGAGAAGAAGAGCAGCAATTCTAGAAACAGAAAATCAACCACTTTCTGAAAGGCAGAACATGTGGAGAAGTGAATCCAAAGCGATGGGAAGATAGACCATGGGGGAGGGGCTGGCTCCGGGCAAGCAGTGGAGCAACAGAGCACAAAGTTTGAACTTTTAAAAGTCTGCTCCCCTGAGGCACATCACTCCAGAGGCTAAGCAGGTGTGGAGCCCTCGCATAGACAGTCTGGTCTCAGGTCCTGTGGTGTCACAGAAGGATCAGGGGTGTCTGAGTGTAGCAGAGCTTGCAGGTATTAGAGCAGAGAATCCTGCTACAGAGACAGAGCAGACGAGTAACCTCTCAGCTCAGGGTTACCTTAAACTGTGATCCATGGCACAATAAGACCACTACTCTTTGAGCAGAGACCCCCCCCACAAGTGGCAGATCTGGAGAGAGCCACCAGAAGAGCAGAGTGGCAGGAATCTGCTGGGTTTGGAGACTCCAAATGGGGCTGTGTGGCAGAAATAGAAACGCTTGGTCACAGGCTGAGTGAGCTCAGAGCACAGCCAGAGACCAGGGAGACAGGAGTGATTGAACACTTTTCTCCGAGGTCGCACTGAGGAATGGGGCTCCGAGCTCTCAGCTTCTCCGGGCCAGAGATTAGGAGGCTGCCATTCTCATTCCCGTCCTCCAGAGCTCTATGGAAAGCATTCAGGGAACAAACGCTCCCGAGAGCAAACCTGAGCAGTTTACTTAGCCCAGCCCCTGGCAAGGGTAGCACAATTCCACCTTGGGCAAAGACATTTGAGAATCACTACAACAGGCCCATCCGCCAGATGATCAGTAAGAACATCCAGCCAAGACCAAGCTCAGTGATCAAGGAGAATAGCAGAATTCCAGAAAAGGGGAAAGCAAAGCATGGAATTCATGGCTTTCTCCCCATGATTCCTTAGTTTTGCCAAATTAACTAAATTGTTTAAATTTTATTTTTTCTTACTCTAATTTTTTAAACTCTTCCTCTTTCCTCTTTTAGCATCTTTTAACTAGTTTGTCTTAACAATACCTTTCAAAAAATTTTTTTAAGCCTTCTTCATTATTATAGTCACATTTTATCCTTCATTGTATCTCATTTTATTTTTTGTTCACATATAAGGTTTTTTCTTCTCAAAAATTTTGGGATACACTTTCTTCTAATAGGTCAAAATATACCTTAAATCTAGCACAGGGCTTTGTTCTAGTCTCCAACCTGAGTAAATTCTCTCCACTTTCTTTCTTCTTCTAACCAACTTATCTTATCATTTCCTTATTTAGAATTTTTTTTAATTTTCATCTTTATAGTCATATTCCATCCCTTCATCATGTTTACCCTTATTTTAGTATATATGTAAGTTTTCCTTTCTTTAAAATTTTGGGAAGTAGTTTCTTCTAAGAGACCAAAATACACCCCAAATCGAGTGTGTGACTCTGTCTATTCAGCAGTCTAATATATATACATATATTTTTTAATTTTTAAAAAATTTCTTATTCCTTTTTTCTCCCCCTGATTTGGGGTCTCTTCTGATTTGGATAGCATACATTTTTCTGGGGTCATTGCCACCCTTTTAGTATTTTATTCTCTTGTTCATATATTCTTATCTGGATAAATTGTCAAGGCAGGAAAACCCATCACAAAAAAAAAAGAACAAGAGGCAGTAACAAAGGCTAGAGACCTAATCAATATGGACATTGGTTATATGTCAGATCCAGAGTTCAGAATGATGATTCTCAAGGTGCTAGCTGGGCTTTAAAAATGCATGGAAGATATTAGAGAAACTCTCTCTGGAAAAATAAAATCCCTTTCTGGAGAAAAAAAAGAACTAAAATCTAACCAAGCTGAAATTTAAAAAAGCTATTACTGAGGTGCAATAAAAAATGGAGGCTCTTACAGCTAGGATAAATGAGGCAGAAGAGAGAATTAGTATTTGGTATTATATGATGGAGAATAAAGAAGCTGAGCAAAAGAGAGACAAAGAACTACTGGACCATGAGGGGAGAATTCGGGAGATAAGTGATACCATAAGATGAAACAATATTAGAATAACTGAGATCCCAGAAGAAGAAACGGGGGGCAGAAGGTATATTGGAGGAAATTAGAGAATTTCCCTATTATGGCAAAGGGAACAAAAATCAAAATCCAGGAGGCACAGAGGACCACCACTCAGAATCAATAAAAATAGGTCTACAGCCCATCATCTAATAGTAAAATTTACAAGTCTTAGTGACAAAGAGAAAATCCTGAAAGCAGCATGGGACAAGAAGTCTGTAATATACAATGGCAAAAATATTTGACTGGCATCAGACTTATCCACAGACACCTGGCAGGCCAGAAAGAACTGGCATTATATATTCAGAGCACTAAATGAGAAAAACATGAAGCCAAGAATACTATATCCTGCTAGGCTATCATTGAAAATAGAAGGAGAGATAAAAAGCTTCCAAGACAAACAAAAGCTAAAAGAATTTGTAAACACTAAAACAGCCATACAGGAAATATTGAAAAGGGTTCTCTAAGCAGAGAGAGCCTAAAAGTAGTAAACCCGAAAGGAACAGAGACAATATACAGGAACAGTCACCTAACAGGCAATACAATGGCACTAAATTCATATCTCTCAATAGGTACCCTGAATGTAAATGGGTTAAATGTCTTAATCAAAAGACACAGGGTATCAGAATGAATAAAAAAACAAGACCCACCGATATGCTGTATAGAAGAAACTCATTTGAGACCCAAAGACACCTCCAGATTTAAAGTGAGGAGGTGCAAAACAATTTACCATGTTAATGGATGTCAAAAGAAAGCTGGGGTAGCAATCCTTCTATCAGATCAATTAGATTTTAAGCCAAAGGTTATAAGAAGAGATGAGGAAGTACACTATATCATACTCAAAGGGTAGGTCCAACAAGAAGATCTAACAATTTTTAATATCTATGCCCCTAACATGGGAGCAGCCAACTATATAAACCAATTAATAACAAAATCAAAGAAACACATCAACAATAATACAATAATAGTAGGGGACTTTAACATTCCCCTCACTGAAATGGACAGGTCATCCAAGCAAAACATCAACAAGGAAATAAAGGCCTTAAAAGACACACTGGACCAGATGGACATCACAGATATATTCAGAATATTCCATCCCAAAACTACAGAATACACATTCTTCTCTAGTGCACATGGAATATTCTCCAGAATAGATCACATCCTGGGTCACAAATCAGGCCTCAACTAGTACCAAAAGACTGACATCATTCCCTGCATATTTTCAGACCACAATGCTCTGAAGCTAGAACTTAATCACAAGAGGAAAGTTGGAAAGAACCCAAATACATGGAGGCTAAAGAGCATCCTACTAAAGAATAAATGTGTCAACCATGAAACTAAAGAAGAATTTTAAAAAATCACGGAAACAAATGATAATGAAAACACAACTGTTCAAAATCTTTGGGACACAGCAAAGGCAGTGCTGAGAAAGGTCTCAAATACACAACCTAACCCTATACCTAAAGAATCTAGAGAAAGAACAGCAATGAAAGCCTAACCCTACACCTAAACAATCTATAGAAAGAACAGCAATGAAAGCCTAAGCCCAGGAGAAGAGAAATATAAAAACCAGAGCAGAAATCAATGAAATAGAAACCAAAAAACAAACAAACAAACAAACAAAACAGTAGAACACATCAATGAAACCAGGAGCTGGTTCTTTGAAAGAGTTAATAAGATTGATAATAACCCCCTGGCCAGACTTATCAAAAAGAAAAGAGAAAGAACAAAATAAATAAAATCATGAATGAAAGAGGAGAGATCACAACCATCACCAAACAAATACAAACAGTTATAAGAACATATTATGAGCAAGTATTCACCAGCAAATTTGACAATCTGGAAGAAATGGATGCATTCCTAGAGACATATAAACTACCACAACTGAACCAGGAAGAAATAGAAAACCTGAACAGACCCATAACTAGTAAGGAGATTGAAGCTGTCGTCAAAAATCTCCCAACAAACAAGAGCCCAGGGCCAGATGGCTTCCCAGGGGAATTCTACCAAACATTTAAAGAATTAATACCTATTTTCCTGAAACTCTTCCAAAAAATAGAAATGGAAGGAACATTTCCAAACTTATTTTATGAGGCCAGTATTACCTTGATACCAAAACCAGACAAAGACCCCATCAAAAAGGAGAATTATAGACCAATATCCTTGATGAACTCATGCAAAAATTCTCACCAAAATACTAGCCAATAGGATCCAACAGTACATTAAAAGGATTATTCACCATGACCAAGTGGGATTTATTCCTGGACTGCAAGGTTGGTTCAACATCCACAAATCAATCAATGTGATACAATATATTAATTAAGGAAAGAACAAGAACCATATGATACTCTCAGTAGATGCTGAAAAAGCATTTGACAGAGTACAACGTCCTTTCTTGATCAAAACTCTTCACAGTGTAGGGATAGAAGGTACATACCTCAGTGCCATCAAAGCCATCTATGAAAAACCTACAGAGAATATCATTCTCAATGGAGAAAAACTAAGAGCTTTTCCACTAAGGTCAGGTACACGAGAGGGATGTCCATTATCACCACTGCATTCAACATAGTAATAGAAGTCCTAGCCTCAGCAATCAGACAACAAAAAGATATTAAAAGTATCTGAACTGGCAAAGAAGTCAAACTATCACTCTTCGAAGATGATATGATATTTTATGTGAAAAACCCAAAAGACTCCACTCCAAAACTGCTACAGCTTGTACAGGAATTCAGTAAAGTGTCAGGATATAAAATCAATGCACAGAAATCAGTTGCATTCCTATACACCAAAAGCAAGGAAAAAGAAAGAGAAATTAAGGCATCAATCCCATTTACAATTGCACCCCAAACCATAAGATACCTAGGAATAAACTTAGCTAAAGAGACAAAGAACCTGTACTCAGAAAACTAGAAAGTACTCATGAGAGAAATTGAGGAAGACACAAAGAAATGGTAAATGTTCCATGCTCATGGATTGGAAGAGCAAATATTGTGAAAATGTCTCTGCTACCTAAAGCAATCTACACGTTTAATGTAATCCCTATCAAAATACCACCCTTTTTTTTTTTCAAAGAAATGGAACAAATAATCCTAAAATTTATATGGAACCAGAAAAGACCCCAAATAGCCAGAGGAATGTTGAAAAAGAAAACCAAAGTTGGCACCATCACAATTCTAGACTTCAAGCTCTATTACCAAGCTGTCATCATCAAGACAATATGGTAATGGCACAAAAACAGACACACAGATCAACGGAACAGAATAGAGGGCCCAGAAACAGACCCTCAACTCTCTGGTCAACTAATCTTCAATAAAGCAGGAAAGAATATCCAATGGAAAAAAGACAGTCTCTTCAACAAATGATGTTGGGAAAATTGGACAGCACATCCAGGAGAATGAAACTGGACCATTTCCTTATACTACACACAAAAATAGACTCCAAGTGGATGAAAGACCTCAATGTGAGAAAGAAATCCATCAAAATCCTTAAGGAGAACACAGGCAGCAACCTTTTCTACCTCAGCCACAGCAACTTCTTCCTAGAAACATCACCAAAGGCAAGGAAATCAAGGGCAAAAATGAACTATTGGGATTTCATCAAGACCAAAAGCTTTTGCACAGCAAAGGAAACAGTCAACAAAACCAAAAGACAGCTGACAGAATGAGAGAAGATATCCACAAATGACATATCAGATAAAGGGCTAGTATCCAAAATCTAGAAAGAACTTACCAAACTTAACAGCCAAAGAACAAATAATCCAATCAAGAAATGGGCAGAAGACATGAACAGATATCTTTCCAATGACATTCAAATGGCCAACAGATACATGAAAAATGCTCAACATCACTCAGCATCAGGGAAACACAAGTCAAAACCGCAATGAGATACCACCTTACACCAGTCAGAATGGCTAAAATTATAAATCAGGAAATGAGAGCTGTTGGAGAAGATGTGGAGAAAGGGGAACCCTCCTACACTGTTGGTGGGAATGCAAGCTTGTGCAGCCACTCTGGAAAACAACATGGAGGTTCCTCAAAAAGTTGAAAATAGAGCTACTCTATGACCCAGCAATTACGCTACTGGGTATTTACCCTAAAAATTCAAATGTAGTGATCCGAAGGGGCACGTGCACCCAAATGTTTATAGCAGCAGTGTCCACAATAGCCAAACTATGGAAAGAACCTAGATGTCCATCAACAGATGAATGGATAAAGAAGAGGTGGTATATATATACAATGAAATACTATGCAGCCATCAAAAGAAATGAAATCTTGCCATTTGCAACGATGTGGATAGAACTAGAGGGTATTAGGCTGAGTGAAATAAGTCAATCAGAGAAGGACAATTATCATATGACCTCCCTAATATGAGGAATTTGAGAGACAGGGTGGGGGCTTGGGGGGTAGGGAAGGACAAAATGAAACAAGATGGGATCGGGTGGGAGACAAACCGTAAGAGACTCTCAATCTCACAAAACAAACTGAGGGTTGGTGGGGGTAGGGGGGTAGGGAGAGGGTAGTTGAATTATGGACATTGGGGAGGGTATGTGCTATGGTGAGTGCTGTGAAGTGTGTAAGCCTGATGATTCACAGACCTGTACCCCTGGGGCTAATAATACATTATATGTTAAGAAAAAAATACAGGGATAGCTTATATACTATAGAATAGAGATATGACTCAAAATTTGAGTATAACATGAATTTCTTTAAGTGTTTTGTTTTTTGTTTTTGTTTTTGTTTTTAGTAATCTATGCCCTCAATGTGGGGCTCAAACTCACAATCCCAAGATCAAGAGCTGCATGTTCTTCCAACCTAGTCAGCCAGGTGTCACCTAAATTAATTTCTTTAAAGCAAACTTTTCACATGTTTTACCTCTAAACTTTCCACAGCACAACATCAGATTCTGCTTACCTTCTGGACAAATTTTTTCTTCCTCAAGTTTAACACTGATTGCCTCAATATTAGCTTTTTTCAAAACTGATCCTGTGGCCAGTCCCCTATTAAATGTTTCCTGTCCCTATACACACTTAAACCTGAATACAGCAATTATTACCCCCATAGTCTCCCTCACATGCTATCTTTAAACTATTCCAAACAAGTCAATTTTGAACTTGATTTATGTTCGTTTTTCTTTTTATCTTTTCTTGGCACAATTCTTCTATTAAATTGTGTTGTCCCACGCAAGCTCATGTTGGAAAAGGGTTGATAAAACTGAGACTTGCCTGTGAAATGATCTCACAGTTCTGAATTTAAATTACCTGTTATCATTGGGGGCAGTCAAACTGATTTCTCATAGTGGTTTACATTCCTATCATCCTGCAATACAATTTGAAATATGGCTTTTTGAAAATCTTAACAAGATTAAACAACAAATTATGAGAGACTTTTCAGGAACTTCATATGTATATATATATATATATATATTTTTTTTTTTTGCTTGTTATGCACACAAGTTTATATGCCAATCACATGTTCATTCAGTACAAACTGGCCACATTGCAGTAAGTTCTTGCCTTCAACATAATTGTCCAAAATTCCCAAAACAAAGGCTGACTTAGCAGTCATAATGCCACTACTTATCGCTGGTAGGTTATACCTATCACTCTGAGTTTTGTCACGAGTTCTTGAAATTCTTTGGCTAGCTTGGTTTATTCATTTCTTTCATCAGCAAACACTTACTGAAGGTTTACTATATGCCAAATGCTGGTTTTGGCTTGGTGCGTACAAAATTAATAAGGAGTTTTTGTCTTCAAGGCCTTTACAAAGTAAAGGAGACAGAACTAAAAATGATGATTATGACACAGGAGGCGCAATGGATTATAGGAACTATAGTTTGTATCTGCTTTCTCGTGGTTCCTTCAGGCAATTCCTCCCAACTCCCTCCATCTGAAAGGGCCAATTAGAATGGTTCAGGAATGGATTTGTAACTGTCCTAGACCAAAGTCTTCCTCAGAAGGTTTCTGCAGGAGTTAGAAGGGGAGGAGTATTCCTATGATACTTTTGGATCAAAACAAGATCTAAGGGTGGGGCCTGAATCCTGCACATGATTTCACTATTCATGGTAAGTGCCAAACAAGAAGTTGCTGATGCCATTTTTCCCACCGTGTGAAAAGAATCAATCTAGGAGATACCAAAGCTAACATAGAGAACCAGAGGAAAGCAAGATGAAGAAAGCCTTGCTGATCCCTGACAGCCTAAGGCTGTCACTTCCTTGGACTTAGCTCTTTGCTATGTGTGGAGGTGGGCTGTCCTGCATTGGTATGGTGGCTCCATGGTCCTCAGGGATCCAGGTTCCTTCTGTCTTTCTGCTCTGGTCCTTAACAAGAACTCCCACCTTCATGTATCAACTGCATTTTTTAGATGGGCCAAAGTACCATTTTCTAGAGTCTCCGTCATTCCTTAGTATCTCCCAAACATGTGTTCTGTTGCAGGCATCATTAATCCTCCAGTTTACAGTGTTGTTTTCCTTAAGTTCTGCATACTTCACTCCTATACATAAACGACCTAGCCGCTATAGGCTTTGAGAATATGATCTCTGATCAAAAGAGTGGGGAGAGGAGGAGTCAAGATGGCGGAGAAGTAGCAGGCTGAGACAATATCAGCCAGCAGGAGATCAGCTAGATAGCCTATCAAACTATTCCAAACACCTACAAATCCAACAGGAGATCGAAGAGAAGAAAAACAACAATTCTAGAAACAGAAAATCGACCACTTTCTGAAAGGTAGGACCAGCGGAGAAGTGAATCCAACGTGACGGGAAGATAGACCCCAGGGGGAGGGGCCGGCTCCCGGCAAGCCGCGGAGCACAAAATCAGGACTTTTAAAAGTCTGCTCCATGGAGGGACATCACTCCAGAGGCTAAACTGGGGTGAAGACCTCACGGGGACAACGTGGACTCAGGTCCCGCGGGGTCACAGAAGGATCGGGGGTGTCTGAGTGTCGCAGAGCTCACAGGTATTAGAGCAGGGAAGCCGGCTGCGGAGACAGAGCTGAGGTTTCCTAGTGGTCTGTGACACGGACCGGTGCTCTGTGGCACGGGCCGGTGCTCTGTGCGAGGGGTCCCCACAAGATCCGGGGAGACTCCAACCCGGGAGAACTCAGGGATCTATGGGGTTCGGAGACTCCAGGTGGGACTCTGCTAGAGACAGAGATGCTTGGTCACAGGCTGGGTGAGCTCCGAGCGCTCCCAGAAGCCAATGAGACGGGACTGCTTATGCACGATTTTCTCTGAGCACAGTCTCCGGGCGCGCGCGGTCTCTGGGCGCCCATGGTCTCCGGGCGCAAACAGGGGCTGGGGAGACCGAAGGGATTAAACACTTTTCTATGAAGGCGCACTGAAGACTGGGGCCCCTAGCTCTCGGCTCCTCTGTCTGAACTGGAGATTGGGAGGCCGCCATTGTCATTCCCGTCCTCTGGAACTCTACGGAAAGCATTCAGGGAACAAAAGCTCCTGAAAGTGAACCTGAGAGGATTACTTAGCCCGGCCCCTGGTAAGGGCGGTGCAACTCCACCTGGGGCAAAGACACCTGAGAATCACTACAACAGGCCCCTCCCCCAGAAGATCAAAGTATTCCAGCCAAGACCAAGTTCTCTTAACAAGGAGAACAGCGGATTCTTATCTGGACAAAATGACAAGGTGGAAAAACTCACCACAAAAAAAAGAGCAGGAGACAGGACCGAAGGCTAGGGACCTAATCAATACAGACATTGGTAATATGTCAGATCTAGAATTCAGGATGATGATTCTCAAGGTTCTAGCCGGGCTCGAAAAAGGCATGGAAGATATTAGAGAAATACTGTCAGGAGAAATAAAAGCCCTTTCTGGAGAAATAAAAGAACTAAAGTCTAATCAAGTTGAAATAAAAAAAGCTATTAATGAGGTGCAATCAAAAATGGAGGCTCTTACTGCTAGGATAAATGAGGCAGAAGAAAGAATTAGTGATATAGAAGACCAAATGACAGAGAATAAAGAAGCTGAGCAAAAGAGAGACAAACAACTACTGGACCACGAGGGGAGAATTTGAGAGATAAGTGATGCCATAAGACGAAACAACATTAGAATAATTGGAATTCCAGAAGAAGAAGAAAGAGAAATAGGAGCAGAAGGTATACTGGAGAGGATTATTGTAGAGAATTTCCCTAATATAGCAAGGGGAACAAGTATCAAAATCCAGGAAGCGCAGAGAACACCCCTCAAAATCAATAGGAATCGACCCACACCCCGCCATCTAATAGTAAAATTTACAAGTCTTAGCGACAAAGAGAAAATCCTGAAAGCAGCACGGGACAAGAAGTCTGTAATGTACAATGGTAAAAATATTAGATTGGCAGCAGACTTATCCACAGAAACCTGGCAGGCCAGAAAGAACTGGCATGATATATTCAGAGCACTAAACGAGAAAAACATGCAGCCAAGAATACTTTATCCAGCTAGGTTATCATTGAAAATAGAAGGAGAGATAAAAAGCTTCCAGGACAAACAAAAACTGAAAGAGTTTGTAAACACCAAACCAGCTCTACAGGAAATATTGAAAGGGGTCCTCTAAGCAAAGAGAGGCCCTAAAAGTATTACCAGAAAGGAACAGAGACATTATACAGTAACAATCACCATACAGGCAATACAATGGCACTAAATTCATATCTCTCAATAGTTACCCTGAATGTAAATGGGCTAAATGCCCCAATCAAAAGACACAGGGTTTCAGAATGGATAAAAAAAAAAACCCATCCATATGCTGCCTACAAGAAACTCATTTTAGACCTGAAGACACCTCCAGATTGAAAGTGAGGGGGTGGAAAACAATTTACCATGCTAAAGGACATCAGAAGAAAGCTGGGGTGACAATCCTTATATCAGATCAATTAGATTTTAAGCCAAAGACTATAATAAGAGATGAGGAAGGACACTTCATCATACTCAAAGGGTCTGTCCAACAAGAAGATCTAACAATTTTAAATATCTATGCCCCTAACATGGGAGCAGCCAAGCATATAAACAATAACAAAATCAAAGAAACACATCAACAATAATACAATAATAGTAGGGGACTTTAACACTCCCCTCACTGAAATGGACAGATCATCCAAGCAAAAGATCAACAAGGAAATAAAGGTCTTAAATGACACACTGGACCAGATGGACATCACAGATATATTCAGAACATTCCATCCCAAAGCAACAGAATACACATTCTTCTCTAGTGCCCATGGAACATTCTCCAGAATAGATCACATCCTGGGTCATAAATCAAGTCTCAATCGGTATCAAAAGATTGGGATCATTCCCTGCATATTTTCAGACCACAATGCTCTGAAGCTAGAACTCAATCACAAGAGGAAATTTGGAAAGAGTCCAAATACATGGAGACTCAACATCATCCTTCTAAAAAATGAATGGGTCAACCAGGAAATTAAAGAAGAATTGAAAAAAAACATGGAAACAAATGATAATGAAAACACAACGGTCCAAAATCTGTGGGACACAGCAAAGGCAGTCCTGAGAGGAAAATATATAGTGATACAAGCCTATCTCAAGAAACAGGAAAGGTCTCAAATACACAACCTAACCCTACACCTTAAGGAACTCGAGAGAGAGCAACAAAGAAAGCCTAAACCCAGCAGGAGAAGAGAAATAATAAAGATCAAAGCAGAAATCAATGAAATAGAAACCAAAAAAACAATAGAACAAATCAATGAAACTAGGAGCTGGTTCTTTGAAAGAATTAATAAGATTGATAAACCCCTGGCCAGACTTATCCAAAAGAAAAGAGAAAGGACCCAAATAAATAAAATCATGAATGAAAGAGGAGAGATCACAACCACCACCAAAGAAATACAAACAATCATAAGAACATATTATGAGCAACTCTATGCCAACAAATTTGACAATCTGGAAGAAATGGATGCTTTCCTAGAGACATATAAACTGCCAAAACTGAACCGGGAAGAAATAGAAAACCTGAATAGGCCCATAACCAGTAAGGAGATTGAAACAGTCATCAAAAATCTCCAAACAAACAAAAGCCCAGGGCCAGATGGCTTCCCAGGGGAATTCTACCAAACATTTAAAGAAGAATTAATTCCTATTCTCCTGAAACTGTTCCAAAAAATAGAAATGGAAGGAAAACTTCCAAACTCATTTTATGAGGCCATCATTTTATGATCCCCAAACCAGACAAGGATCCCATCAAAAAAGAGAATTACAGACCAATATCCTTGATGAACA
>RCUC01120951.1:0-16134 GCA_003697995.1 Taxidea taxus jeffersonii
TTTTCTTAAAGAACTAAGGATGCCACCAAGAATACTCTCTCCGATTCTGTCGTAGTCCCTGGTCTCATGATGTGATCAGTTGAAACTGGAGGAAGCCACTTGACAGTGCCTGTGCCGCGAGCCTGGGGCGGGCCGGGCTGCTCACTGCCGCGCAGCCGGCTAGAAGGCGCGCGTTGCAGGCACCCACAGATCCTCAGGAAACGCGCCTCTGGCTTTTGGGATCAGGCCAATTTATTAACAGCAGTGAGGTCACAATAAATCATGACTTGCTGATTTATTTCAAAAGATCCATAGAGCAGTAAACAATACCATTTACATTTAATTAGTTTTATTGAACGAAAGGCAATTTTATTTGTAATGAACCACATGTTATGATTAAGGATGTATTTTAATGACCTTTAAGTAATGTGAACAAATGTTGCCCTTGACCTAATAGCAGAGGCTTTCCTACATTATTGAAAACTTCAGAATGATTTTTAAATTATCGTGAAAAGCTTCGAATGACATTCTCATTATTGTGCCATTATTCAGTCATTTGATGTCTAATACACTAGATGAAACGCATTCCTCTGAATGTTCATGTGCATGCAGAAATGAGGGTTGTTGCTAGGGTTGTTCTTTATGTCCGTGTATCGAAAGGTAGTCTGTCATGCGAGAGCTTCGTTTCTTTAAAAACACTTCAGTAGGGTAAGATTTGAGCGACGTAGGGTTCTCAGACCTGCCTTATCCCAGGAGTTGCTTGGCTGCTCATTAAACATTCTTGCTGTATTTCCCTAAGCCCACAGTCATCACACAATGTGTTTTTTCTTGTGCAAACCAGCTTGACTTAATTAACTTGAAAGTAACTTTTTATTAGTTCACGGACACTGTAAACGGCAGTAGCAGACCCACAGTGGCAAGCCGCCGTGTTCACGCTCTATCCAGTACAGCGTCTCTGTTCTCTAGAAAACTGGAAATTCATCAGTCTGTTGTTTTCCAGGCCCTTCTGCTCATTCTGCGCGAATGACTGTTCCCAAGTCAGACAGACTGTCGAAGGATTTCCAGGACAGGAATGGGGACGAGGTCTCCTTCTGC
This sequence comes from Taxidea taxus jeffersonii, assembly GCA_003697995.1. Classification (NCBI taxonomy): domain Eukaryota; kingdom Metazoa; phylum Chordata; class Mammalia; order Carnivora; family Mustelidae; genus Taxidea; species Taxidea taxus. Next base: position 1,075 of record RCUC01120951.1, read on the forward strand.
CCTGTTGGCGCTCTCTGCTGGCAGGGGCCACCCTCCATGTCATGGGCAGAAGCGGCAGGTGCTGTGTGGTCAGTGGTCTGTGTGCCCTGGAGTCCGACTCAGTGGCGGTGTCTTGAATTCAGTTGTTCAAAGGCATTTCCCATGGAGGACCATTTTGGTTCTGTTTTGAGAGTCCTTTTTGGAGGTTCAGTCATGAGTCTAATCCCTTCCTGTAATTTTGGAAGTTCCTCACTCCATATGTTAAATCCCTTTCCTGAGATCTGGAGTGCTTTCTGTTTCCCGAACCCATGCGCCACAAATGAGGAGAGAAGTTTTCCCCCCTCACTCGACACCCCAGAGGTGGGTGGTCTAAGGCTGAGAGGGCAGCTGTGTCGTCATTGTTAGGTGACTCTCACCTGTGTCCCCCGTGACTGCTCCCCGCCCACTTCTCATCGTCTTCCGCCCCACACGGCCAGAGCTGGCTGGAGAGGATGCTGAAGGCTGTGCTGTTCGGCGGGGACCGGTACCCATCAAAGGCCTGGGGGTCCTGTCTTCGGCAGGAGTTGGGAAGGACAGTTAGGAAGCATCTCTGCCACACCATCTCTTCCGTTAGTTTTCTGGTGACTTTCTTTGATTTCGTCAGGTACTTCCTCCTGGGTGGTGCACACACAGACTTCGAAGTTAGCTCTCCTGGAGGATTTGCTACCCGCAGAGCAGAAGGCTCCCTCTGGGGTGGTTACAGCCACCACGTTCACAAGTCTAAGCCACTTGAAGATTTGTGTGCTCCCCCTCAGCTACAGGAAAGTAGGAAATAAATGCAATGTAAACGGCAAAATAGTTGTTTTCTAGAAATGAAGGAAGCTGTATCGTTTTTAGACTGTTGCTTGTTTTCTGGGAAGGACTATTTAAGTGATCGAGCATGATCTACAGCCCGCCATTCGAGGCTCCCACGAGCAGTGGAGATCAGACAAGGCTGGGTAAATCGGGTGTCCAGGAGCAGAAGAGAGTAAACACAAACCTCTAGTATACTTTAAGAAATCTGAGGGGATATTACAGTCCAAACAGAAGCTACGAAGAAAGATCACGTGGAAAGGCGAGCTCGTAGAGAGGCACAGTTGCTGAAATAAAAACACGCAACAGGACTGGAAGACGGACTGTTTTGCTTCATCTGTTGGCTTTTTAGCCAGACCTCTCTGCGTTTCTTTTGTAGTTGCCAGAGATCGTAATTCGTGTTTAACTGGAAGTGTGTTGTGAAAAGTTAAAATCGTATCACTTGACAGTGTAAGAACCTCGTTGGGTGGGTCCGTTTACCCGGCCTGTCCTTTCTGCTGACAGCGCGCTGTGCCCTTTGCTGTGCGTTCGTTTCTGTGCGTTCACAGACGTTCTACCTGCGGTGTATCCGCATGTGACCTGTTCGATGCTTCCTCTGTATTCTCAGGAAAAATTGGGTGGAAAAACAGCATTTTTGTTTTTCTTTTGCTATGTATTATTTTTGTTCCTCACCATTCCCTTCTCAAGACCGAATTTGTACCGGATAATATTTCCCTTTGGCCTCAAGAGTTTCTGTTAACATTTCTTGTAGTGTATGTCTGCTCATAGTGAATTCTTCTTCTTATTTATCTCAAAGTATCTTTCTTTCTCCTGTTTTTGTGAGGGGTATTTTTGCTGAATATTGAATTCTTGCAAGACAGATTTTTCCCCCAATAGCGCTCTAAATATTTTGTTCCACTGTCTCCTGCTTCCATTATTTCTAATGAGAAATCGGTGTTATTTTGATAGTTGTTCCCTGTGTGTAATATATATTTTTCTCTGGGTATGTTTGGAATTTCTCTTTGGTTTTTTATCAATGGGACTTTGGGCTTTCTTTCTTTCTTTTGAATTTTATCCATTTGTCTAGGGTTTTCCAGGGCTTCTTGCAACTGTCTGGGCTGTCAACATATTTTGCATATTTTTAGTCATTATTTTTTCAAATAGTTTTCCTTCCCCATTCTTTCTCCACTCCTTCAGGAACCCAGCTGTAAGCATGTTAGTTGTCTTGATACCCTGTCTGTGGCGTGCAGCTGTATCCTTTCCTAAATCTTTTTTTTCTTTGTGCCTTCAGACTCATTATCTCTTGGTCTTTCTTCAAGTTCACTGACTCTGTTTTGACATCTCCAATCTGCTGTTAAGTTCAAATAAATTAAATAAGTTAAATAAAAATAAATTTATTTCAAATACTGCATTTTTTAATTCTGTAATTTCCATTTGGTTCTTTTTCCTTAAATATATTTTTATTTTTCTGTGCTGTGGTTTCCCATTGTATATTCTTTAGGAGAATATCTTCCTTTAATTCTTTGAGATATTAAAATTGCTTTGAAATTCTTATCCCTTAATTCTGATATCTGGTCATCTCAGAATTAGTCTTTACTGATTGAATTCTTTCCTGAATCTGGATCTTGTGTTCTTATGTCTAGAAGTTTGGATGGTGTCCTCAACATTTCTAATGATACATTGTAGACACTCTGGATTGGCTTATGTTCTTCTGAAGAGTACTGTTTTGTTTGGTTTTGTTCGACTTGGTAGTTCACTGGGCTGAAGTTGAACTCTGAGCTCTGTCTTCCGTGCAGTTGGGGTCTTTGTTCACTTCCGGTAGCTGGGGTGCTGGAAACCCACCCTGCACGTGGGTCGTGTGGGGTCAGGGTGAGAGGATGCCAGAGTCGGGCGCCTCTGAGGCACTCTCCCACCTCAGGTCTGCACCTCTCCTGCTGCTGTTTAGCTGCTGTGGTTGCTCCCGTCTTTGGCCACTGGGTCTCATGCCTTCAAGTCTGTGGTTTTCTAAATGTGGTAGCCATGCTAAAACATTTGTTCTGAGGCAAAACCAAAATGAAACAAATAACAGAAGATGAAAACGAGAACTATAAAAATGGTAAACTCTCTGTTTTGGGGGACCTTTAAGACCACCCCCAGTTTTAACGATTCCCTAGTAGGACTCCCCCCACCAGGACGTAGCACCTAGTCCTCCTCATGGCCATGGTTTATTCCAGTGATGGGACCCAGGACACAGATAGGCCATGAAAGGCATTGGTTGGAATCTGGAGGAAGCAGGGGGCACGGCTCCGGAGCCCATCCCAGTGGGCTCCCACAGGACACACTGCATACCCCCAGCAGCCGTCACGAGAACACAAGTGAGATGGTTCCTACTGCGGAAGGGCAGGAGAGACCATGGGGGCATTCCTTTGTTGGGTACCTGTGAAGGTGCCAGACTTCCAGAAGGAAGTGGATGTTCGGTATAAACCACTCTGCTTGAGTAAAGCGTTCAGGCACAGGCAGTCTTTCTTATCTGGGAATGGTGGGAATGCTCCTGAAATCCACACCTCTAGACGCCACCGAAGGGCCAGCCTTCTTGTGAGCAGGCCTTTCTCAAGTCCGTGTTCCTAATTCTGCACAGCCCACTGCCTTGGCCCAAGTGTCTTTACGGGAGAAGTGCTAGCAGCATTGTTGTTCTGGGACCTCTCAGCCGGGTGAGACCAGTCTGCACGCCCGCTGCCAGGTGTGCCCTTAGAGGCCCTGGCCGTGAAAGCAGTACTATCAACCACTCACCACAGAGTCCAAGTGAGAAATCCAAGCTGCCAGATGTGCTCCAGGCCCGGAAGCCCCTTTGAGTCTCAAATGCCAATCGCTGGCAGCAGGAGGGTTTTCTGCTAGACTGGAGAGCCTGCCAACAGTTGTGAGAAGCAAAGGGGACCTCCTTCCTCTGCTCCTCCCCAGTGTTGTACACCCAGGAGTCCTCACATTGTCTGCCCAGACTGTCAGCTCAAAGGGTTTTATCCAAGAAGCACAAAGCATTTAGGATGCCTGGATGGCTCAGTCAGTTGAGTGTCTGACCCTTGGTTTCGGCTCAGGTCAAGAGATCAAGGGATCGAGGGACTGCAGGGTCATGAGATCGAGCCCCACATTGGTCTTCACGCTTGACAGGGGGTTTGCTTGGGATTCTCTCTCTGCCTGCCCTCCCCTGCTCATTCTCTCTCACTCTCTTTGTCTCTCTCTCAGATAAATAAATCTTCCCTAAAAAAGAAGCACAAAGCATTTTTTTACAGGAAATTATTTTTTTCTTAAGGGAAAAATAGTGTGTGCATGGGTTGGGAGGAGAGGGGCAGAGGGAGAAGGAAAAAGAATCTCATGGAGCTGAGTGCAAGGCTTGATCTCATGACCCTGAGAGCATGACTGGAGCTGAAGTCAAGAGCTAGACACTTAAGAGACTAAGTCACCCAGGCTCCCATACAGGAAAACGTTTTTATACAGCTTAATCCTGAAGACCATCATGTTTAGGAATTGGTCAAGAGGAAATCTGAACCATTTAAAATGGCTTCATGTACCCACCACCGCTTTGTCCCCATCATTTCTCTGGGAAGTGGCCCAGAAGAGATTATTTACTTTCTGGAGCAGCAACACCTAGTAATCACACTGCCTCACTCTAAGGCGCATACACAGGGCAGGTGAGGGACAAGGGTTCGCTGTTGGAAACTGCAGCCGACCAGGAATGCCAGCGGCAGTTAACGGCAGCCAGGCACTCCCGAGACAGATGGGGCTGCGGCGGGGTCACCAGGGTAGTGCGGGCCTCCTCCCTCTTGCAACATTGGACGGGTCTCGTGTGGGTACCCAGAGCATCTCGATTTCATAGGAGAGCGTGGGCCCTTGATTGTGGGCCGCTCGGGTAACCCAGGGGACCCAGCCAGCAACCAGTTGTTTTAATGCTTAATGTCCCTCCAGGGGGTGTGAATTCTTGCCCCTTTTGCAGGCCCCAGCTCTGTTTGTGAGCCTGTTCCTGCATCAGCTTGGCGCTGATCGTGCCATGACTGAAACAGCCCTGGCCGGCCACGTCAGGCCCAGCTCAGAGTGCAGTACGCGCACAGCGGCATCAGCCCTGCTCCGGGGAGGGCCTGTGGGCACGGTGGAAATGGGGGGCGCCTGTCTCTCATGACGCACTGGGAAGCCCCCCTGTCCCGACACCAGCTTGGCCTGCCGTCCACAGCTTTTACCTTGCTGTGCCGTGAGCTTGAGTCTGACGAGTTCTTGTCTGAGTGACTAGGTTTCTCTTTCTCCGCTGGTTTTTTTCAGTAGTCACTAGATTGTCGCATCCAACCTGCATCTGTATTACAGAATTTCCCTTAAACTTAGAGAAGTCTCTTCCCTTTCCGGCTGGGCATCTGCAGTTATTTTCAGGCGTATCACGGATGCCTGTTGTGAAGGGGTAGATTACTGATGAAACGGAAGGGGAGTCCTCGGCTTCGGTCAGAGAGCCTGGAAACGCGGGCAGCACAGAGGCCAGGGCGCTGCGGCATCAGGCTCCTGGGGTGGGCTGGCCGTGGCCCTGGCGAGCAGCGTGGGGACACAGCTGGCTGGGTTCTTGACCTCCTTGTTGATGTGGGTCTTGTTTAAGGTTCAGGCCTGTAGTAAGGACAGATTTCTTAAACTTCTGTATGACGCTCTACTTGCCCAGCTTCCTGATAGCCAATTAAGCGTATATTTTTTTAAAAACAACTGAAATATCAAGAACTAAAGACCTCTGATAGTTTACTCTGAAAGGCTCCAGTATAAGTAATCTCTGTTCGTGGATGTAACTCACCCACTTAGAATATCATTCTTGTCCACATGACTCGGTTTGGAAAACACAGGAACATACTTAGACTGTGTCAGATTTAGTCGGTCACTCTCCGGGCACCTCCCCGGGTGAACTCAGACGGGCTTTCTGCCTGTGTGCTTTGAGCTTTGTCTCCTAACGTCGTTACACGCTGGTCGCGTTAGGACGTGTGGGGTCGCCACCCAGAAGAAATGTGAAGTCGCTCGCCCATGGGCTGCCTGGAGGGCAGTGCAGTCAGAATCCCGTGTGGGTGTTGGTGTCCTTAAAGGCCACACAGACGAGGAACTTGTGAGTATTATAAATTCTTGGTGATCTGCTGGTAAAAATAATCATGCACCATTAAAGAATTAAAATTTGTTATCAACACATTTTCACTTATTATAACATTATTTTGATAAAATTACATAGACTTTTAAATATACATATACATATACACTAATATAATAATATATAATATATATTATATTATTATATATTATATATATATAATATATAATATAATAATAAATATAAATATACATATACACTATGGAGTATGATGCCTCCATCAGAAAGGATGAAAACCCAACTTTGGTATCAACATGGACAGGACTGGAGGAGATTATGCCGAGTGAAATAAGCCAAGCAGAGTCAATCATCATATGGTTTCCCTTACTTGTGGAGCATAAGGAATAACAGGGAGGACATGGGGAGATGGAGAGGAGAAGGAGTTGGGGAAATCGGAGGGGAATGAACCTTGAGAGACTGTGGACTCTGAGAAACAAACTGAGGGTTTTGGAGGGGAGGAGGGGGAGGTTGGGTGAGCCTGGTGGTGGGTATTAAGGAGGGCAGGGACTGCATGGAGCGCTGGCTGTGGTGCATAAACTATGAATTCTGGAACACTGAAAAAGTAAAGTTATGATGTTAAAAAAACCTAAAATTTCTGAATCAGCAGACGTACTTTTAGAAATTGTCTTAAAATAAGGTGTTTAAATGTCATCTCTGGGGACTTACTCTTTAAGTATTTATCTGTTGCCTTTGTGAGTGCGGTGACCTAAACCACTTTTTTTCTACTTCAAAGCTAGTTCTGGGAAAGTTGCTGTGAAGTGTGAATGGTTAAAGCCTTGCTATGCAGTTTCATAAAGTAGATCGTGGGGATGTGGTTCAGGCACACAGGAGAAATGCAGTATGTTCATGGCTTTAAGGAAGTTGATTGTTTATAGCATATACAGTCGCTGTTAGAAGAAAAAACATGCAAATAAGTTTAGGAATTTGCTAAATTGTTTCATAGAACTTAAACAGAATTGTGAGGATTACTTAAATCCCACTGAATTCTTGGGTATCCGTGTAACTTCCAGATACTCCTGACATACACAGTATGACAAAACTCCATGCGGTGTACCCCACATAAAAACTTGGACTCTGGGGCTGCCCCAGGCAGTGTGGCATTTTGGAGCATCTCCCAAGGGCTCGACACACGCCCGTCATTCCGCAGCAGTCTGTTAGAACCAGGAGAAATTGCCACACCTCTGTTGAGCTCAAACAGTATTTTCCTTAGTTACCCTCCATCCTGACATAGTGTTGGCGCACAACCATCACTTTTGGTAAATGACGTATGAAAGAGATTAGCTGGTGACTGAAAAATTTCCAGGTAGTTTTGTCTAATTATCATGGAATTAATTCCGACGTTCTCTATTCCAGGACCTGTTTTCAATCAGTGCTTACGTTTATGCTCAGAAGCCACAACTGGATATTCATAGTTTTGAAGGCACATTTACCAGGGTAAGTTAAATCTTGTGTTAAATACAAATATATTCATTGTTTGCATAAGTTAAAGACAGTAAGCCTTAGATTTAAATAAATGAGAACAGAAGCTTCGAACTGAAAAGGGAAAGCCTAGAGGATGTTTCCCACACTCGCTCTCTGTGGGGCACACTTGGTGCTGCGTTTTGTGCAGCATATTTACTCCGGAAACGGTCCTTCTCCCTGAAAGTCTTAGGAGCCAGAGAGGGGAAGTACCCTCGCTCGTCCGGTGGGAGTGGGGATGGTAGCGAGTGCGCCGTGACAGCCGTGTCGTCTCCTGATCTGTGCTGACCACGTGGCTGTGCGTCTGCTCACGTACATGCGTGTGCCTCGCGCCGTTCTCGGCGCTGTCGTCGTGTTTTGCTACAGCTTGACATCCCATCTGCCCCGTGACTCCCGGTCAGTAACCTGACTGCAGCAGCGCATACCGATACTATAAATGCTTTATGACACTTAAGGGGTTTTCGTATGCGACTGTAGTTTACTTTTAGTTCCTGCAGATTTCTGTTGGGTTGTCTGCTTCTTTTCCCTCTGGCTCACGTACCAGGATTAGCGAGCAGTCGTCATGGTTTGAGAAAGCGCTTGCTAGTGCCGGATGGGGAGCACACCAGGGGGCTGTGAAATGAGGTGCCTGTAGGGGAGGTGGTCATCGGTTGCTGCTTTGTGACTTTATTGTTACGGGTGCTTTGCTTACAGTACGTTCAAGGTGCTCATGGAAACGGTTTCCATGAGAGAGACGAGGCAGTATACGATGAGTTCTGGAGAAAACAGGGTCTTTGTGTTTGTGTAAAAATATTTATGAAAAAGAGCATCTTCTAATTAAAGACAATTTAGTAAATTTGAAAAAAAGCCTTAGCAAAGGGGCATCCTTAGTAAGATTAGTTAGGAGTTATTAACTTAGGGGGCTCCTGGGTGGCTCAGTCAGTGAAGCCTCTGCCTTTGGCTCAGGTCATGTTCGAGGGGTCCTGGGATCGAGTCCCGCATCGGGCTCTCTGCTCAGTGGGGAGCCTGCCCCCCCCACCTCTGCCTGCTCTGTCTGCCTACTTGTGATCTCTGTTTCTCTGTCAAATAAATGGATAAAGTCTTAAATTTAAAAAGTTACTAACTTAGCCACTATTAATGTTTTAGAATCGTACTTGCTTTCTTCCGTTCTGTTCCGCAGATTTCTCTTGCTTATCACCTGCTGAGAGTTGGAAACATCTGCGTGTGTGTGTATGGAGTCCCACTGAGTCAGTGCGAGGGAGCAGGAGCATGGCTGAACACAGCCGGGCTGCAAAGCCCAGTTCACACAGTGCCTGGCCAAGCATGGGACAGCGCGTGCGACTGTGTGTGAGTGAGCGAGCAGGTGCAGGGGACGGGTAGTCCGGCTCCACCCTGAGGGCCTTGTCAGAAGGAGAAGCCATTTGAGGGTGTCCAGCTTAGAAGAGGGACTGTACTATTGGTGCATGTACGAGAGTCCTCTAGACCTCTGGTCTGCTTGCGGTGAGGGCAGTCGCCTGCATTGGCTCCCGGCCCCACTGTCTCCCCAGACCGCGCGGGCCAGGTGCGGGGCTAGCTGGGCCGCCCGGAGCTTGCGCGCCGCACACGTGGGAGAGCGGTGCACCACGGTGTCCGTAAGGGAGGCCGAGCAGCGCCGCGGCACAGTCGGCTCCAGAGCCAGGAGAGGGCCCGCGAGTCCATCTCAGGGTGTGGACCTGGTCGAGGCTCTGGAGTTGGCGGAAGTTACGTTTGCCTCGTGTGAATTACTGCGCATTCTTGATCATGCAGGCCCGCTGCCCGGCCTCGAGGGGCCTCCTTTTGCTGTTCCTAACAGGATTTTATTTCACTCCTTTTAAATATGGTCATAGTGAGCTCTGGCTTGTTTACGGAGAGAAGGCATTATTTTTGTGTACATCATTCAAGCCAGAAGGAAAGGAAAAACCAAGCCAAGTAACTGCTTTGTAACTGGGACGTGGGACTCATCAGTTCAGCTATAGGGCGTCACGTCTGCAGGAGTGACGCCGGGCGCCTCGGCTCCGTGGTGAAGCCTCGGCCTTCAGCTCGGGTCATGGTCTCAGGGTCCTGGGATCGAGCCCCGAGTCGGGCTCTCTGCTCAGCAGGGAGCCTGCTTCCTCCTCTCTCTCTGCCTGCTGCTCTGCCTACTTGTGTTCTCTCTCAAGTAAATAAATAAAATCTTTAAAAAAATAAAGACATGACATCTGTGTATATCCCTCTTCTAGACTATGAGCTACGAGAGAGAGAATACACGTTGTATATCAGCCTAAGTAATTAAATAAGAATCAGAGTAGATTAATTTAGATGTCCTGAGCCCGCACACACGTTACGTACTTTGTTGCCTGCGCAGTCTAATTACGCACATTGAGAATAAGGTCTGCTTCTGCTTACCTCCAGATGTCAGGGTCACCTTGGCTGCCTCCTATATGACTCTCCGAGTAAGACAAATGACTCATATTAGTATTGTTATTACTATTATTATTATTATTATTGATAGAATTGATTTGCTTATTATTCAGGACCTAGCAATTCTCCCTGAAGTTTTGAAATATTAGCCATGTTTCTAGGCCTTTAACCTCGCCTTCCCATTTAACGTTCTTCATATGTGCTTTTTGCTGTCATTTCTTCTGTAAACTGTAGCTCATTCATCATTGTTCAGGTCTTCTCTGATTAAAATACCCCCTTTCTAAAAAGCATATCTCTCTTGTTTGTTAAGAGGGGTGCTGTGTTGAGAAAATAGCTTCAAATGGTTTTGCTTTCTCCCTCCCCAAAGCAGATTTCATCTGTGCAAACTGTGTAACATGAAGGAGAAGGAAACCCAGAGACAAAGTTACTTAGAGATAATTTCTTTCCCGTCTTCCCAGTCTTTATTCTGTACTATATGAGATTGGTAAAGAGCTATCTTTTACAATAATTTTCTTGATATTAGAAAAAGTGTAATGTTTAAAGTCCATCATTGTTATTACAGACTTGAAAAGAAATTGCATACTGCGTTCCTTCAACACATAATTGTGCTAGAAATAGACAAAATGGGTTGACAGGATTAAATAGTGGTAGAAAAGTAATGGGAGAACCAACTTAAATTTCTGAAACGAAATTGTATTGAACCTTTTATTTGCAGTTTAGAAAGCCTTATAATATATGTGTATTTACGTATTTTAAAAGATTTTATTTATTTATTTTAGAGAATGAGAGAGAGAGAGAGTGCCCAGGTCGGGTGTTGAGGGAAAAAGCATGAGACGGAAAGAATCTCAAGGAGACTCCCCGCTGGATGCTGAGCAAGACATGGGGCTCACTCTCATGGCCTTGAGATCGTGACCTGAGCCAAAATTAGGAATCAAATGCCTAATGGACTGCGTCACCCAGCTGCCCCATATTTTTTAATGCCTTATTTTCTTGGAGTTTGACACAGTGGGAAAATGTTATACTAAAGGATATGCATGAATTAATCATGTTGAAATGTCTGTATGTAGGGACCCCTTGGAAAAGTTTCAAACTCATAAAATCATACTCATTTGCACTTTTGTGGTCACTTGATGGGCAGCTGTGAGCAGGCTGGTCTAAAGGGGTGCTTCAGAGGTGTGCCGCAGAAATAGGACAGCTTAGGGTACGGCCGACTGCTGGCTTCCTGCGGAGTGCAAAGATAAGGGGTGCTGGGAAGTAGAAGGGGAGCTCCACATGTTTCTACTCTGATTTATTCAGTTACTCGGCGGTTATGGGTGCCTGCTCTGTGCTAGGTGCTCAGAAGGTCTGGGTCAGCACCGCAGTCACATAGCTCACAGTCTGGGGCGGGGAGAGTTGCATGGACATTGCCACGATACATGAAAATAAGCCAGAGTTCATGTTAGAGAATCTTTGTATTTGTTTCATACTTTGAATGATAAGCGTGTGAGTCAACAACTGGCAGGTTTTATCCAAATTATATACTCCAGTCTACGGCCATACCACCCTGAACGCGCCCGATCTCGTCAAATTACATACTCCGTTTGCTGGGTTGTGGCTGTAACTCCTAGATTAACAGACGGCTGAAAGATAAGCCATGTGGACTGGGTCTGGGAAATAGGAGTGAGTCTACATAGCTTGTCCCGCAGTGTCGGTCGGAGTTGGGTTCTAAGAGCATTGCTCAGTGGATCAGAAGTTAGACATTTCAGGGACGCCTGGGTGGCTCAGTTGGTTGAGCGGCTGCCTTCGGCTCAGGTCATGATCCCGGCGTCCTGGGATCGAGTCCCACATCGGGCTCCTTGCTCGGCAGGGAGCCTGCTTCTCCCTCTGCCTCTGCCTGCCTCTCTGTCTGCCTGTGCTCGCTCTCTCTCTCTCTCTAACTAATAAATAAATAAATAAAATCTTAAAAAAAAAAAAGTTAGACATTTCAGTTCAGGTATAAATAAATAAGTACAAAATAGTTGATGCATAGAGGACACATACTTCTCTGCTGAAGGTTGATGCTTTATTCTATAAAATCATAAAAGTCGAAGGGAAAACTCAGTTTTCTTGGATTATTTATTTCTCAGGCAATTGTTATCTCTCTGCTTTTCTTTATGAAGAAAGGGACCAAATGACAGCTCCCTGGCCTGGCCTTTTCCCGTGGGCGAATCAGGGAGCGGTTCTGGAGCACCCACGCTGCGGTGTTGGAGCGACCTCCGTGCGGTGAAGGCTGACGGTGGCCTGTTAGCCACCGTGCGGGCCCCTGATCTGACGCCGGGGCACTTAAGATTCACAAGGGTGTGATCCCCGCTGGAGTAAAGCTGTGTGAAGTAACGTGGCTAGTGACAGTCTCATCCTTCTGACAGAAGCACTAATGTTACTGTTTCCACTCTTCCCTTCCCGCTGTTTCCTGTGAACACATTTTTATGGCGATAGTGTAAGCCCTTTTTTTAAAATTAACTAAATAAATGTTTTTCCTTAGTACTCTGTATATTGATGCCGTTATGTAAGCATCAGTGGGTGTTTTCCCTGCAGCACAGTGTGTGACACACTTTCCTTGACAAGCGGTCACGGAAGCGGTCACGTGCGAGGGACTGCAGGGTGAAGGTGCGAGTGTGCCCGGCAGCAGCGCCTCGGCTGTAGGCGGTGCCATCGGTCCCTGGACCCCTCTCGGCAGGGCCGTCTGTGGAGCTCCGGGACTGTAAGGCCCAGCTAAAGAACCCCATGCGGAAGACCTCCTTTTCTCTTCTGTTCTTTGAAACCGTTGCACTTCTGCCCGCCTGTGCGCATGCTGGTGGCGCCCTGCGGGTCACCCTGTGTGTCCCTCTTGGGCTCTTGCACTAGGCCAGGCACGACTGCAGTGAGAGGCTGAGTCGGAGGCGGTCTCAGCTCTCCTCGCGGCGCCAGTGTCCAGCGCGGGCTGTGGCTCTGCTCGGTGTCGCGGACATGCTGGGAAGACTACAGCGAGCTCTCCTCTTCCCACGGGACCTACCTGAGGCGCAGCCACATTCAGTACCTCCCTCTCTTCGTGAAATGAGCTGACTTTGAAGAAACACACCGCCTGGGTTTTGAACACCGAATGGCGGCGCGGTCTCCGGATGGACGGAGCCCGTCTCAGCTGCTGGGCCACCGCTTTCTTTCCTGGGCGCTCTGGCGGCCTCGGGCGCCGCCGGGTGTGGCCCGAGCAGGCACCTGCTGGCCGTCCAGTGCTTGGAATCACGAGGCTGGGCAGCAGCCGGTCCTGCTGTCTGCTGTCCACGGGGCAGCTGTGTGCCAAGCCCTTTCCTTGAGTTCCGTGTAAATTACAGCGTCTCACATGACCAGTGTTTGCGATACAGGTGGGAATATTTTGGAAACTTGTCAGGATTGGTTTAGATGTTGTGCCCCACAGATAAATCAGAGAACCAAATACCTAGCAAGTGTTTTCCAAGTAATCAGCAAAAATGGCCAGAATTTATATCATTTCAAATGGTTTGATGAAGGTGCCTGGGTGACTCAGTTGGTTTAAGCAGCTGCCTTCGGCTCAGGTCATGATCCCGGAGGCCCGGGAACGAGTCCTGCATCGGGCTCCCAGCTCCACGAGGAGTCTGCCTCTCCCTCTGACCTTCTCCTTGCTCCTGCTCTCCCTCGCTGTCTCTCAAATAAATAAAATCTTTAAAACAATTTTTTTTATTTCTTTCCTCCTTCCCAAGATACTTTTATTTCTCTTTGATCTTAAAATACAACTTTCCGTGGAGAGAGACGCATGCCACTCGGGACAGCGAGGAGTTTGGTGCGCCACAGGCGGGCAGTGGGCCACCGCACGGGAGTCTGTCCCGGGCTGCTCCGGGCGGGGCTCTGCGCTCGTGGACTTCTTACTTGGGTTACTCCATAACCAAATTCCACGAATGCTGCATAGACCATGACTTCACATCAAGGCAGAAAGCTCCCAGATTTGATGTATTTTAATTTGTAAACATACACATTAAACTGTGAATTGGAAGCCAGAGTTTGTGTTACTGCTGCTGTGACAGTGACGTGTGGCCCTGCCGAGATCTGTACACAGTAGTTCGTAACCTACAGCTAAGAAAAATTAGATACAAATGTTGCCTTTGTAGAGATAGATAGGTATGTATTAATTTTAAAATGTTCACAGATAAACTTTTTTCTCCTGTGAATATATGTACATTTGAAAAGCATAACGCTTGTCCTTAGCAAAAGGTGAGGAGAGGATGGATATTCTGTGATAGCCACTAAATAGAGGTTGGTGGGTTAATTTATAATTTTACTGTGATAATATTTCATACTTTTCTGGGAGTGCTGTGGTGTTATTAAGTTACACATTGAAAGATATAATTTTAGGGACGCCTGGGTGGCTCAGTTGGTTAAGCGGCTGCCTTCAGCTCAGGTCATGATCCCAGCGTCCTGGGATCAAGTCCCACATCGGGCTCCTTGCTCAGCAGGGAGCCTGCTTCTCCCTCTGCCTGCCTCTCTGTCTGCCTGTGCTCGCTCTCTCTCTCTAACAAATAAATAAATAAAATCTTAAAAAAAAAAAAAAAGATTAAAAAAAAAAGATATAATTTTAGTTTGCTACCTGGAAAATTAGAACATAGAGTGGTTTAATGCAAATTTAAAATTATGTTATTTCTATTAAAGTTAATTGTCTTAAAAATAAATTGATTAAAGTCATCCATTCCACTTATAATTTCATTTTTTAAAGTATTCCCACATGCTTTATAATTTTTTTCATTTTCTTTTGGTAAAATACACATAACATAAAATTTATCATCTTAAACATTTTTAAATGTGTAGTGCAGTGGCAGTAAATACATTACATCATATTGTGCGGGAATCCCCCCATCCACCTGCATACTCTTTTCATCTCATAAAACTGATCACTCCCCCTTACCTGCTCCTCCTAGCCCTTGGCAAGCTCCATTCTCCTTCCCATCTCTGCGATCGTTTCGGCGGAGCACCTCACAGAACTAGAATCACCCGGTGTTTGTCTGATTGGGACTGGCTCGTTTTCCTCGGCACCGGCACCGTGTCCCCGAGGGCCGTCTGTGTTGCCGCACCTGTCGTGGGTCACTAAGACGCCATTAGATGCATAGGCCCCCGCTGGCCTCCAGTCATCCGTCCGTGGACCCTGGGCCACCTCCACGTGGTGGCTCTCGGGAATCATTCTGCTGCAAACACGCATGTACAGATACCTGTTCGAGACCCCTTTCCGTTTTGGGGGTCTGTACCCAGAAGTGGGGTTCATGGATCAAATTGTAATTCCG
>ML099684.1:10662-25429 GCA_003697995.1 Taxidea taxus jeffersonii
TTCGTGATTTCCTTCAGTCTAAATGCAGTAACCTCCTATTTTCCCATCAGGTGAAACAGAAATGCTAGTCTAAATTCAGCCTAATCGTGGTGCTGATAATAGCACAAACGTGAAGAGCATCTCTGAGCTAGAGATCCCCAAATTCTGCTTCCGAATCGGGCTTTGTTACACGTCCTTCAGGTTCAAGTTAATCCTCATCCTGCGGGGAGCCAATTTGGAGGCACAGACACTATACCAGGGCTGGAACTTACAACAAACAACTGCCACTGACCAGGAAAATGTGCTGCAGGCAGTAACCTCAGCTTTCTAGCTGCTGTATTTTTAGCAGTGACTTCTGAGAAACTCATTTTTCCACACTGAAGCTACTGGGGCAATTTTCAAACAGAACTTGCACAAAATTTCACCAGCTAATTCCTTTAAATCTCATAGCTTTTTCCCCTTCTTTCCTTCCTCCTTCCCTCCATCCCTTCCCCTCCCCCCTCCCTCCCTCTCTCCCTTCATTTCTCTTGAAATATTTTTTTTAAAGATTTTATTTACTTACTTGACAGGGAGGGAGGGATCACAAGTAGGCAGAGAGGCAGGCAGAGATAGAGGGGGAAGCAGGCTCCCCACTGAGCAGAGAGCCCGATGTGGGGCTCGATCCCAGGACCCCGAGATCATGACCTGAGCCAAAGGCAGAGGCTTTAACCCATTGAGCCACCCAGGCGCCCAGCCCCTCATTTCTCTGAATAATCATAGTTACATCCTGGGGCTCAATGGTCTCCTTTACATATGAAGTCTCTCACTACTTTAGTGAAAGAAAGACCTTTTACTGTGTTCAATTTTAATGGCAAGTTAGGTACGAAAGTACATCTGTTTGGAGCAATCTTAAAATTGTATTGTAGCTCAAGTCCTCCTGGTGAATTCTCTTTCTAGTGAAACACTTTCGTGGTCATTGCTGCAAAACAGATGAAGAATATTTTTTCCTTCCAAATGGATGCCAGTCAAGAAGCTACATGGGGATTCCTGCCGCTTCAGGTCACAGCCTAGCACACCCGGTCCTTGTCTTCCCAGACTTGCCGGGATATGAAGATTCTCATTTACTGTTCCTCACTATGGAGAAAAAGACAATGTAACGGAAATTTAAAATGTGATGATGTCACCAAGCACTTTTAAATTCCACCTAGTTCTTCAGGGACTTAGTTCCTATTCTATACTGAAATCTAATTAGAGGCAAGCAAATCTCTCTTATTGCACCTTCCCTGGATTTTTTTTAGGAAGCTTCATCTATGAGGTATTTGCTGAGCATACTGTGTGCCAGGTATTTTTCTAGGTGCTGGACATACAGCAGTAACCACAAAAAGGTAAAAACCCCTGTGATTGTTTCCAGTGGAGAGAAACATATTTTATAAAATTTAAATAAGTGAAATACACAGCTTGGAAAATTGTGATAAATGAAGTGGAGAAACAGAAGCCAGGAAAGGATAATAAGAAGGACTGCGGTTAGGGGATGAGCCATTTTAAATAGGTGGTCAGGGAAGATTTCACTGGAAAGATTCACTTGAACACACGGAAAGATTCAAACCTGTGAAGAATCCTTTCAGGAAGCATTTTGACTTCATGTCATTTCTTCTCCCATCCAAGTACTAACCAGGCCTGACCCTGCTTAGCTTCCGAGATCAGATGAGATCGGGCCCGTTCAGGGTGGTATGGCCATAGACAGTGTCATTTCTTCTCTAAAGACATATTCTCCTTGGTGAGTTTCAGGAAATATATTTAAAGCCTTGTGGATTTCACCTTACACAAATTCAAATATATTAGCTTAAAGATGATCACTCTCATACTTATTATAACATTGTTTTGGAGGAGACAGTAGCCAGTGAAATCAGCCAATAGAAATGAGGAGGTAAACAACACAATTTGTTTAAAAATAGCAAATGAGGAGGTAAACATCACAATTTGTAGATTTGTAGACGCAGCATCAAGTGCTTCAACATAAAGGCATGAGGGTGGGGAACCAATTACAACTAAAAGAATTCAGCAATGTGAACAGTTATAAAATATACCAAATTGTCTTCCTATCTATTAAGATAAACAATGGCCAGTTAAAAAATATAAAGGAAGACAAAATCCCATTTATATTAAAGCAAAAGATGGCAAAATACTTAGGAATAAATTTGACCAAAAAAAATGTTTGAGAACTATGAAGGAAATTTTGAAACACCACCAAGGACTACAAACAACCACCTTTAACACATGAAAATGAATAGTAAGTTCATGATTAGGAAGACTGAACATCATGAAGATAGCAATCCTCCCAAACTTAAATATATAGATTTAATACAATCCCAATGAAAATACCATCAGAATTTTTGTTGGAAAAATAGCTAAGTGCGTTTAAAGTACACATGGATAAAGGAAAAAAACCACAAGGCTTTAGATATATTTTTATGTTTAAAAATATAAAATTAGGGGCACCTGGGTGGCTCAGTGGGTTAAAGCCTCTGTCTTCGGCTCAAGTCACGATCCCAGGTTTCTGGGATCGAGCCCCGCATCGGGCTCTCTGCTCAGCGGGGAGCCTGCTTCCCCCCTTCTCTCTGCCTGCCTCTGCCTACTTGTGATCTCTGTCTGTCAAATAAATAGATAAAATATTAAAAAATATATAAAATTAATAATAAAAGGGGAACAAGTCTACTATATTCATTTTTATTTTGAAACTTCACCAATTAAAATAGTGTGATGCCACTGAATGAGTGACAAATGAATTAAACAGAATAGAAGGTCTAGAAAGAGACATAAATAGAGAATTTAGTATAAAGTTGACATTGCACATCACTGGGAGAAAAGATTGATTATTAAGTAAATGGTTTAGGAACAACTAGGTTAGTCATCTATTTCAAAGATGTATGTCATATCCTTTATATCAAAATAAACTTTTGGTACATAAAACTTTTAAACTTTATTTTTTTTTATTTTAAAGATTTTATTTATTTATTTGACAGACAGAGATCACAATTAATCAGAGAGGCAGGCAGGGAGAGAAGAATAAGAAGCAGGCTCTCCGCTCAGCAGAGAGCCCAACGTGGGGCTCGATCCCAGGACCCTGGGCTCATGACCTGAGCAGAAGACAGAGGCTTTAACCCACTGAGCCACCCAGGCGCCCCCAAACTTTTAAACTTTAGAAAAGTTCTAGAAACAAGAAAGAGTTTTTTAATAGAGTAGGTAGAGTCCTACTGGATGTAACACAAAACCAGGAAATCATTAAAAAATGGTAAATTCAAATACACAAAGGTTTTACATTTCTGCAAGACAAAACCACTATAAGCAAAATTAAAAAGCACACACATGCAACAGATTTTCAGCATGGGTAAAAAGTAACATGCATTGCTGGTGGGAGTATAAAATGGTATCAGCTCTATTGAGAGCAATTTGGTACTATTAAATTTTAAGTGTATATATATCTTTGACTCAGAAGTCCTTCTAGGATTTTATCCCATATATTTGATACATGTGAGAAAAGACATGTCCAAAGATATTTATGCATTACTTAAAATATCAAAATATTGGAACAAATGGGATATATCCATATAATGCAATTATATGCAAACTTTGAAGAGTAAGGCAAATCTATATGTACTGATGTAAGGAAGGATCTCCATTCTCTGCAGAAGCAGAGACCCCAAAACCCAATGGATTAGGTGTGAGACAATGGATGTATGCTCCTGAAGAGTAACAAAGAGAGGGCAAGTAGAGATGGAAAACAGACCTGGATGTGGTCCAGGACTGGGGGCCCTTTCAAAGTATGAGTGGGAACTTTTTAGGTCCAGGAACACAAAGAAAAGGACTCAGGGATAAGTTATTCTTAGTGTGGACCCCCCACTAATCCTTTGTCTGTAGATAGTAACTATCTTACCAACCTGGATAGTTTTAAAATGTCCCTTGAAGAGGAAGTGGGACTCAATGTGGTGACTTTGGACATCCTACATAGAGATGGATACCTAAGGGAAAATTCTGTCCCTTGGCCAATGTGGAACTGAGGGGAACAAGTTGGAAATTTGTTTTTAAAAAGCAATCGATACCCCCACAGCTATTATATATGTCATCCCAAGGAATTTGAACTTACTTTCAATTCCCAAACTTTGTATCAATCATTCCCATTCATGGTGTCTTCTATGAAAAGCACTGTTAAACACAGCTGTCCTGACGAAACTCATTTATGGTGATGGAGATCAGAATGGTGGTTATCTTTAGGAGTAGGTAATGTCAGGGAGGGCTCATCTGAAGTACTGAAAAATATTCTCTATTTTGATGATTGGTGGTTAGTTGCATGTATACATACTTTAAAATGTTTGTTTAAAACTTACAAGCTTACTGTACATAAACTATACCCCAACTTTTAAAAAGTAGCCTGAGATCTCCTTCCATTAAACCACAACCTACTTGGACATGGGTTGTCCACATTCCTCTTTCTCTCCCATAAAGAATAAAACTCATCATTCAGCAAAATTCCAATGCCAGGTAGTACAAATGCACAGTCACAAGGAAAACAGAAACACAAATCTATTTAGCTGACGGAGAGATCAAAAAAAAGCAAATAGGGAACTGCGGCTTCATCAAACATTTACAGAAGAGTACAGGGCAGAACAAAGTAGCTGGTAATCAAGTTATATGTTAAGATTATATTTGCTTTAGGGCAATTTATTTTCAAATTTGTAATTGGTTTTAAAGTCTTCTAATCTAATCTAATGTTTTGTTAAGAGATCCTGGCAAAATTTTGGTTAATTGTGGGTTTAGAAAAGTATAATCTTTTAATGATTTTTTTAAAATGCTGTTTAAAATTTTTAATTTCCTTTCTGAGATTTTTGAGTTCGCAATTGCCCTGCTGCCCAGGGGCAGCTGCCGCACACTCTAGCAGGACTAAGAAAATAGAGTTTAATTCTTTTTCACGCTGAATTTTCTTCTCTTGCATGTATGGAAGATCTCCACTGTGGAAGGTGTTCTGATTTGCTTTAGTTCTGGGTCTCTGCTTGTTTCTGTCAAAAATACAATAATCCCCACTGCCCTATTCTCATTCCCCTCACTTCTCAACAGAAGAAAATTTTGGTGGAAAGGTAAAGAGCAAAGAAAAGTCAGAGGCCAAGGGTGGCCAAAGTCAATAACCTCCAGGGCAAACCCACTAAACTCCCTCCTACCAGAAGCCACAATCTGAGGGGTGTGGGATGAGCAAAGTCACTGCAAAACAAACTGCTGTGAGGTGGAGGGCTGCTGTCAGAAGGAGCTATGTCAGATTCACCCCAGAGCACCAGAGTGTCCCATTAGAAATCATACCTTTCGTAAGGATCCTATGAATTCTGAGCTCATAGCAACAGGAGGCCAGGAAACAATCAGATATCAAAGAGAAGAAAGAACTCGGTAATATTAGTAACAATTATTCCCAACTTCATTTTTCTCTTTTTGGAAAAAAAAAGATGACAAGGAAAACACAGAATTTACTGTAGCCCTGCTAAAATATACATCAGCTTGAAACTGTTTCTATTACTTATGAATCAAAAACTCCTGATTGCTTTTTATATTTTCATCATCTAACCATTTCTGTAAAGACTTTACACCTTTGAATTATGGAAAGGGAATTGAACCTGGATCTAGAATATTTAATTTGAAAATCATGGCTTTGCATGTAACAATTTATACAAATGTAAGGTCTGAGAGAAGCAGCATTACCAAGTGGGAAGAACAGAGGCTCAGACCTAAAGAGATCCTGGTTCAAATCTCAGCACTATCACTTTGCCCGTGCTAAGTCCTCTGAACTCAAATGCCCCATCTGGGTTGTTGCAAGGATTAAATATTAACCTAAAGAGAGGTCTGATCACTTAACAGATATCCAATATATGATAGCTATTATTTTGAGGGTTTCTCCATTTCCTTTAGTAATTTTTTCATTCATTCATTTAGTCCATAAATATTCATTAATAGACACTGTGCTAGGGTTTAATTGTGAATAAGACATATCGAGCTCCTATCTTCATGGAGTTGTCATCTAGTAGTGATGGGCACAAACTGAAAATTACAAATATAATTTTATATGTATTGTTAATAGGGAAAGTGTAGGGCCCTAAGAGGACCCAGAGGAGAGACACTGAATCCAGACTCAGGTTTGTACTACAGAGGCTCCTTGGAGAAAGTGACATTGAGCTAAAAACTGAAAGAGGAATAGGAATTAGCAAATGGAGAAAAGGGAGTACAGGAAATTTTCTAGGCAAAGACGCATGCAAAGACCCAGAAGCAAGAGACATCATGTTTGTCAAAAAATACCTCAAAATACCCACCAACATGTGCTCTCTGTTCTGGGATTAGAACATAAACACTTCTATATACTTTTTCTGTCCTTTCCTTGTCCACAGACATCATGTCTTTCAGCCCATCATCTGACAAACACCCATTGCCGACCACCAGAGAAAACCTGTTTTCATCTTCAGCCAAAATCCTACCATAACCGATCACATTACCAAGCATAAATTCCTAGTTATGTGGCCCAATAATTCACAACTTATATCCTTATTCCGAACTACTGATACTATAGACATATCAGACTGGATGATGAGAAACACATATCACTCTCCATGAGTTCAACAGTCCAATTAGAAAAATAAAACATATAGATTATGCAATAAAATAGTATGTGATTAAATATTAATCATAATTGGACCATGAATGTAATAGATTCTGGTTGGGCAATAAATGTAGTAAAAATTTAGACAAGGACAGATCATGACAAAAATCTTACAAATGACGCTGCACCTTGGGAATATTTTCTTCACTTCACTCAGTGAGGGCCATGGGCTTGTTATATACAGATACTGATGAGTTCGTTTACTTAGTCTTTATCTGAGGGTCTGCTATCATATGCATCCAATGGGTACAAAGGCAAAATGAAGGTCTTACCCATAGAGATCTTAAATTATTATTGGCAGAGGAAGCAACAAACAAAACAAAAAGTAAAGTGAACACTTTACATATACATCTTATTTAGTCTTTGAAACAACCCCATGAAATAGGATTTATCATTCTCCTTTTCACAAGAGACAGGGGATGTCGAATAATTTTCTTTCTTCCCACCAGACCAGGTTGTGAGCTATTTCTTACTCCTGCAGTGTTCTTTCTTCTATCTGCACTGCTTTAATTGTCATTTTGGTTTCCACATCAAAATACATCGATGGGTTCCATTCTATGCAATTCTCTTCTCTGCTCTTAACATCTTCAACTAATTCTCCACTCATTTGCCTCATTCACCCAGAATAGCTGCCAAGTAGCTTCCCCTTCAAAGGTGTGGCACTAATGGGCCATGTGGCAACTGTGATGTTAGAAGGACTATTGTATTTGGATTTAAACATAGTAACAATAGCTCTACTATGATGTAATTAAGTGCCTGGCCCTTTTCTACATTATCTCACTTCACCTTTTCAATAGTACTGTAAGTTATTAAAAACAATTCCTGTTTTACAGATGAGGAATTGAAGTTCAGAGAGGCTAGTTACTTGCTCCAGGCCCGGGTATAGTAAATTCAGGTCTTCCTGTGTGCTTCCTCTACACCACACTGCATCCCACCAAAAACTATAAAAGTCACAGAAAAGTGCGTTTGAAAGGACCCCTAATATCCTTTACAAGATCCCTTCTGGTGCAGACATTGTGGAGGCGTCCTTCCTACAGAACACTGTCCAGTCATCCAGTCTCTTTAAATCCCGGCTTTGTCACGTGCAAATTGGGACCTCTGTGAGCCTTGGAAAGGTTCCTCTATCTTATCTATAAAAGGCAATACTACTATTTATCTCAGAGTTATCGGGAGGATTTAATGACAAAGTATGAAAAGGTCCTTGGCAAACAATAAATCAATGTACAAATGCTCCCTGAACTTCCTTTACGGGTAAGTTAAAGCTGTAGAAAAATTTTATCTTTGAATTTAAGTCATTGTAAATCGATGCTCCTTTATATGCCACTGATTTCATAATGACAGATTTAAATAGAACAATATGTCCACAGATTTTCCTACCAGGCTAAATTATTTTACATTACTGGTAAGACTAAGCTTGCAATACAAGCTTTCCTCAAACTCTTTTGGAAATGGAGGAAAATAACCAACTTTGAAACAGCTATGAGAAAGTGAGTTTCTTCTTAAATGTGCAGTTCTGTAAAATAATCAAAATAGCTTGCAATAGGACTAGCTTTAAATTAATTTTGTTATAAGTTTTATTAAAAATTGTGCATACGTTAAAATGCCAATATAACTATAATAGAAAACATTTACTAAGCACTTACTTAACCATTATCAACTCATCTAGTAAAATTATCCAGTTAAAGGAAAATGATAATTTAACAATTAAAGAAAAGTTGAGCAATTAAAGGAAAGTTAGTGCCAGAGCTATAAAGTAATATAGGCAAGAGAAAAACTACATAGCATATGTAACCTGACTTTTAATAGAGCTTTTGGTAAATTATTAAACCCAACAACAGAAATGTTTCAAAACACTTCATAGAAACTATAGGTTAAATTCTGCTATCTATAAAATGCCAACATGTATGCTCATTTAAAATTCATCCGTGGGTATAATGTTACATCCCTTTATCCATGTAGATGGAAAATCAGGAATCTCCATTTACCTTCTGTTTATTTAGCTTTCAAATTACTTAGTACATTAATCTTAATGTCTGCCATTTCCAGGATTGTTTCTGTGTTTCTTTTCTTGGCATTCATACTGTTTCCCTTTCTTTTCCAAGGATTTTATTCTAAAAAGCCCTCAAAATGTGTGAGCAAATATGTATTTGGTGTGCATGCATGCACACTACATGCATCTTTTTCTAAATTAATATTTCTTTTGATAATGAATGTAAATCCAGTCAGGACAGAAGGTTCATCCTTTTCTCACTCCCCACTAAGGCAAAAAGGCGGAAATACATCATGTCTTTTGTACATAAGCCCATCTCACTAAATGAAAACACTTAGTGTTTTACTTACAGCCAGTGTCCTTCAAATTGCTTGTGGTGATATGTTTTTTCAGCAATGACGTCTGGAAAATCAAAGAAATCCAGTTTTTCACCTTCTAAGCTTCTTATATCTCTGAATGATGCAGGCTCAAGAGTTGCCAAATGAGATGGGCAAAGGCAGCCAAATAGGGCTTCCCAGCCAATCTAAAAATAGCAGGTGGTGGTGGGCAGATATACCATTTCTCTCCTGCTCTTTTTGTTTTTTTTCCCTAAGAGCTAGGTACCATAAACATGGCTTATTCGATAATAAACAGCACAAAAAGAATTATATTCTCTCTTGTCCTAAGATCTAGACATGTGGTCAGTTAGGAAAATTTGTACATTTTGTTAAGAAAGATGTGAAAGTCAGGGCAAAGCTACGTTCTGTATTTCTTACAGGAAGGTTTCCATATCCAATTTCCATTTGTTCTGAAAGGAAATCTGACCATAACTTCTGGGATCAAGAATTGCCTTAGCCTTTTTTCTTTCTTGGAACATCTTGAATAATAACTATTAACATTTGTTTTGTAATTTAAGAAGTCTTTTCACTGATTTTGCTATTGGCTCCTTACAACAGGGATTGCGCCTTGGAAAGGTTCTAGTACTACGATTTGAAAAATGAGAAAACTGAGGCTCACAGAAATTGCAGCTTGCCCAAAGCTATCCAGATAGATCTGTCTTTGCATTCTTTTGTCACACACACACACACACACACACACACCTCCCTAAAGATTCCAACATAATGGAATTTAAGGTTTGAACTTTTAAAGTTTCACACACATGTAAGCATGCACAAATATACATATACCAATTATGGGGAAAATGTTACAATTTTTCTTGGATTAGAGGTCTTTAAATGCAAAAGTTCTATTAAATATGAAAACATGAATTTACTAGTTATTGAGTTTAAAATGATAAATTTCTTTAAAGAAATTAATTTCTCAAAGTTATCACTTGTACTTGATTCAGCAGCACATGTACAAAATTATCATCACTTACAAAAGAAATTAAATAAGTAGCTATCATGGGCATTTACATTTTGTTTGAAGATGGCAGCAAATAAAAGCTCAGAAGGAAATACTAATGTGTAAGTTGGTTATCTATCTCTCAGTGGTAGGATTACAGATTTTTTTTCTTCTCATGTTTTCTGTACATTTCAAATTTCATATAAGCAAGAAAATATGGGCTTAACTGCATTTTCAAAAATAGCTTAGACATAAATTTTTTTTTACAATATACTTTAAGGGAAGAAGGCAGGACACAAAATTGAATCAATAGTGCCATCTCAATTTGGTAAAACAGAAAAATGTTTCTTTATAGATGCAAGTATCTATCGCTGGAAGTTTGCTAGGACAGTGTTACTGCTAAATGATGGGACCCAAGAGCTATCTTATTTGAAACTGTGCAATCTGAAAATTATTTCAATGAGCATATTGTACTTTTATAAAGAAAAGGAAAATGTTTAAGTTTATTATCACTTCCAATGGGAAATTAAGTGGAAGTTAAAAAAATCAACTCAAATTAAAAATCAATGGAAAAATATTAGTATACCCAAATTCTAATGTAAACTTTTGGCTTTATGTCCATTAAGTTAGGTACGGGTATCTCTCATGAGACATAAAAGACGAGGGTCATTACATTTTGTCGATAATCACATCTTAACTTAAAAAACCCTAAATGATTACATTTGCAATATGGAATTCAGGATTGGGAGTCTGAATGTAAGCAAAAGCCCTCCAAAGATCACAAACATACACAAATGTACAAATTAGGTCTATGTATATACATATATGCACACACGTGAGGATATATACACAGTGGCTATGAACAAGGATGAAGAATTTCTAGAAGATTGTATTTTTCCTTTATAATCTTCTAGATTGTTTAATTTTCCATACTCAACACTGCTCTAGGACCCATGAGATTAGGAATGTCTCTCCTTTTCCTTGATTACTTTGTTTGCAATAAAATAGAAACTGCAGAACATCAATAGAGACCAAAGTTTTCATTCACTTTCCTTTTGGTTCCTATTAAATAATATCGAGTATTACCCTGGTATTGCCTGTACTTCTCCCCCAAAGAAGGCATTCTTCAATGTCTGTACAGTCCTGAGGTCCTGAGGTTCTGACCAGGTGTGAAACCAATGCAAAACTATTGCCTGTAGCTTACAATTAAACCCTTGCAGAAGCATCTGGTAACAACTAGGTGGGATGAGGAATTGGGTATCCTGTCCTTTCTACCACTAACCCAGGACAGAAGTATTAGACTCATAACACTAATCATAATACACTTTTATTCAGGGGCACCTGAGTGGCTCAGTCGCTTGAGCGTCCAACTCTTGGTTTTGGCTCAGGTTGTGGTCATGGGAGGTCATGGGATAGAGGTCATGGGATAGAGCCCCATTACGAGTTCCCCACTCAGCAGGGAGTCTGCTTCAGGATTCTCTCTGTCCCTCCCTCAAGCTCTCTCTCTCTAAAATAATTAATTTTTTAAAAAATATTAATATTCTCTTATTCAAATAAGAGAAGAGTAATAGGCTTCTAACTTATACAAAAATAGAAAGAACAAGGGCAATTTCTAAACAAACAGGCTTTATTATAGATACTGAGAGTTCTGTTTTGCAACCTATGTTGTAGGAAGGAGCACAAAGATCTTTATGTACCTTGCTTGAAAACAATACATAAAACCATAGCCTATTAATCTCATCTACTTCCCAAGAGAAGAATAGTCTCTTGGTGTTAGGGAAGTATCAAGTATCAATTTCTCCTGAGAGTTTTCTATAACAAATATTTATTATTTTTATAATCTAAATACAATAAAGCTGAGCTACTTTCATATTTTAAAATGAGAACTTTTATATTCACACATGAAAAATTATAATTTTCTGAAACATTAATAAAGACACCAAAAAGTTTATATTCAGCATCACTCAAAAAATTAAAATACCGAAAATAAAAAATAAAGGAAAATGCCAAGAACTTAGGTGGCAATCTAATCTTTCTTATGTAGCTTCAAAGATCCTCAAGGGAAAAATTATTTTTTAATGTAATTTATTATTTATATTTATATTTATTATTTAAAAATAATTCCTAACAACGTAAATGTTCCTTCATCAGTCCCAGGTATATAGTATGAGATTAATAAAATATTTGCAGAATAAGTAATTTAATATTAAATGAATTGCCTAATTTCTAATTTTTTTTCTAATTTCTAATTTTTATACCAAAGACATTCTCTCAATAACTTCAACTACCACTCCAATCCAACTCACCAGAGGCAACTACAATAAACAGTTTGGTGACTCTTTCTCTGCATAAACATACACCATACACATGTAGCATATATATATATATATGTATGTTATGT
Organism: Taxidea taxus jeffersonii; assembly: GCA_003697995.1. Classification (NCBI taxonomy): domain Eukaryota; kingdom Metazoa; phylum Chordata; class Mammalia; order Carnivora; family Mustelidae; genus Taxidea; species Taxidea taxus. Next base: position 23,026 of record ML099684.1, read on the forward strand.
GAATACATAAATATGGATATATATATAGAGAGAAGGTACATACTAGCTATAGTAATAGATGGATAGATAGATATAGACCTATCTCTGTAACTACCTATCCATTCATCTACCTACTGAGAGAGAGAGAAAGGTGATCATACTATAACTATTCCACTTAAAAAATACAGTGGATATAGTCATTCGGTTTTAATAACTCCATCACTTTTCAATTTTCCAGGTGCTTTCAGTCACCAAGACACTGAATGAAAAGAAATAATAGTAATGGCTAACATTTTTTGAGAACTGTTCTAAATGCTTTATATATAACTACTATGTAAATACTATATATATATTACATATATCACTACTATATATATAACTAGTATATATATACTATATATATATTATATATAACTACTATGTAACTATAACACAGCTTTATATGTACATACTATTACTTGTGTCCCTCTTATAGATAAGGAAATTAAAATACATTACTTGCTCAAGTTTATAATGACTTGCCCAAAACTAGATAGTAAATGGCAGGGCCAGGATTTGAAGCCACCACTCTGTCTTTGAAGCCTGCATTGTTTCTTCTTTCTTTTTATTTTAAAGATTTTATTTATTTATTTGATAGAACAAAAGAGTACAAACAGGGGGAGCAGTAGAGGCAGAAGGAGAAGCAGACTCCTCACTGAGAAGGGAGCCCAATGCAGGGCTCGATCCCAGGACCCAGGATCATGACCTGAGCCAAAGGCAGACACTTAACCGACTGAGTCACCCAGGTGACTCTGGAGCCTATATTCTTATGCAACAGTAACTCTGTGATGTGAAAAATATTACAAATAAATTCTAACTTAATAATGACTGTTGGTGGGGCACCTGGGTGGCTCAGTGGGTTAAGCCTCTGCCTTCGACTCAGGTCATGATCTCAGGGTCCTGGGATCGAGCCCCGCATCGGGCTCTCTGCTCGGCGGGGAGCCTGCTTCCCCCTCTCTCTCTGCCTCTCTCTGCCTACTTGTGATCTCTGTCTGTCAAATAAATAAATAAATAAAATCTTTTAAAAAAAAAATAATGACTGTTGGTATGTACCAGACGTAAACATAACAGAACAAGTGTTTTGGTGTGTGTGCTTTTTAAAATTATATCAGAACCTTCTATACATAACAGTGCCTTCAAAGTAACCATACCAAGAGGTTATATATTGTTTAGAGTCTGCCATTAGTCAGAACATTTGAATTAGCAAAAACGTATGAATTTGTTCACATATATTTCATAAACATACCAAGAAAAGAGATCTAAGTGTCTTACTATTACCTTCTTTTATGGCCCAAAGCAGCTTTTTTCCAGTTTTACTACCCATTTTATTCACTTAACTGTCACTAAATGATTTATGGTCATAAAACAAACAAACATGTTATATCCAGTCACAAAAAAAGAACCTGAATCATATTTTTTAAATACCTGACTCGGACTCAATATTCAGATCTAAGAGTGTTTTTTTTTTCCCTAAGATTTTACTTACTTATTTGACAGAGAGAGAGAGACAGTGAGAGAGGGAACACAAGCAGGGGGAGTAGGAGAGGGAGAAGCAGGCCTCCCGCTGAGAAGGGAGCCCCATGCCGATGCCAATGCTGATGCTGATGCCGGGCTCGATCCCAGGACCCTGAGATCATGACCTGAGCCGAAGGCAGACACTTAATGACTGAGCCACCCAAGTGTCCCCCTAAGAGTGTTTTGAATAATAACAGAATCTTTCAAATAAACATATAGTCTCTCAAGGTGACTATTGTGAAGAAGACAATATTCAATTGCCTGTTTAAGGTCAGTCTGTTAAGTTAGTTATCGTACTTAACAGTTTTATTTCATTAACTAATCCAGCAACCTGTTCATGTCAACCATCAGCGAAATAAGATCTTATGCCCATGCTGGCTATTCTGTTCCCAAACCAGATCTGATAGCTAGTATTCTAAGCACCATAAACATAACAAAATAGCATCTCTGTGCCAAGTGGAGCATAAACTGTTTTATAACATTAGCCAATTTCCTAATTTACTCTTTTAACATAAAGTGATTCCACTATAGCTGACCGTAACAGCAAGGACAAAATGGCAGTTTTAAGAGATGCTTTACCTTCTCATAAACCTTATTGGTTTTAAACAAGCAACGATGGTAAAAACAGCGCCTACATATGCATACAGATATATTCAATATCACCAGACACCAGCATCACCACCAACATTTTGAAGTGATGCCAACTAACATTAAGAGGTCATACATCTTGGGGCACCTGGGTGGCTCAGTTAGTTCAGCAACCAATTCCTGGTTTTGTCTCAGGTCATGACCCCAGGGTTGTGAGATCCAGCCTGCATCAGGCTCTGAGCTCAGTGTGAAGTCTGATGGAAAGTGTCAATCTCTCTCTCTC